>JBBPDE010000002.1:8154891-8166420 GCA_037974605.1 Nannopetersius ansorgii
CACAGCTTTTAAAAGTGTGACAGAGTTGGGAAAAAACAAATAAACAAAGCCTTCTTTGTAAAATTGATGACTGTGTTATATATTGGGTTGACATAGAATTGCGATTAATCGCGATTACATTTTTTTTTTTCTAGTTAATTTTAATTAATCGCTTTACAGCCCATATATATATATAAAATTTTCTTTACTTTCTATGTGTATCGCTGATTTGGATGAGATGTAAAATAACAACAATATAATAATGGTACCTGAAGTCGAGAGTGCTACTAGCTAAAACTGCAGAAATAATATAGAAATGGCTGCAGAATTCACTCTTTTACATGCATGTGTAGCAGCTGTTTTTTGTCATTGGAGGTGAAACAGGCTCTTGACAGCACAACTGTCCAAGCATTGGTACTGTCATTGGGAGAGAGGTTCAGTGTCCGCTATCTGTGGCCGGGAGCCCAACAGAGCTTCATTGGCCTTGCTCTTTAGCTGTACTGTTCTACATAAAAGAAATGGGCACCGTTTCCCACAGAAACACTCCAAGATCCTGTGGAAAACCTTCCAAAAATGTAGCAAAATTTGCATGTAGTATCTCTAGTAGCTGTGCTTGTAATCATACAGGAAAAAATATTTTTATGGTCACTTTTCCCTCTCTTGTTCCCCAGAGGCCTACAGCACTTGCTAAAATTCTCGGCGTCTACCGTATTGGCTACAAGAACTCACAGAACAATACAGAGAAGAAACTAGACCTACTAGTAATGGAGAATCTCTTCTATGGACGCAAAATGGCACAGGTGTGTGTGTGTTTGTGTGTGTGTGTGAGCCCACTGTGTGTATGACAGTGTGCAGTGTTAAGCAGTCTGTTCTACACACAATGTTTTTTCATTTTTAGTTGATGTGTTGTAATATTATTAAATTTTTTGTTGTAATAATATTAAATAATAATATTAAATTAATCATTTAATTTCTAAACAGCTCGTTCTAACTATTAGGGATGTAAATCTCTGAATTTCAAAGGAATCTGCCTTCTCAAGGCCATTATTCGTAAGGTTCCCATTCATAAACCTTTCATAATAACTCTTTATAAGCATTTATAAAGTTTGTGAAGTTATCATAATATTTTTGAGGTGAAATGCCATCAACATTGAATAAGGCAGCCTGATGAGAACTGGTCCTTGTAAATGTTCAGGTAGGTTTGTGTTGTCATGAAAGGTTTGAAGATAATTGTGTAAATAATCGTGAATTAATTTACTGAATATTTTAAAATACCTACATTGAATAATTCTAAATCATAATTTACATATTGGTCTTGCAGTTGTTAGCTAAAGTTAGATTAAATGAATCTAACTGTTTAGCCTATATCAAATAATTACCCAGAAAATCGGATCAAGATAAGGTCTGTGTTCCAGCCTCTGTTATGCTTGGCAGTAGCAGAGCCATTGAAATGTGAACACCTCACGATAACCTGCACATAAACATAAAAACAATTTGCAAGAAAATGTTTGATTATATACGAGGTATGAAAACGCATTGATTTGAAATTTTGGGATGTTAGAATCACAGTCTTATATATAATCTTAACTCTTCTTACTCTCTAAAACTATAACTACTCTAATTCTTTATGTAATGGTTTTCCTCTTTGTGTGATTGTGCAGGTTTTTGACCTGAAGGGCTCTCTGAGGAACCGGAATGTAAAGACGGATCAGGGTAAGGAGAGCTGTGAGGTGGTGCTGCTGGACGAGAACCTGCTGAAGCTGGTGCACGACAACCCTCTCTACATCCGCTCCCACTGCAAGGCCATCCTGCGTGCGGCCATCCACAGCGATGCCTACTTCCTCTCCAGCCACCTCATCATCGACTACTCGCTGCTGGTGGGCCGTGACGACGCTACTGACCAGCTGGTTGTGGGCATTATCGGTAGGCAGTCAGACGGTGTAGAGATGTGTTCTCGTATTCAGACTAGAGAGATTTGTGAAAAATGTGCCTTTTGTCTTTTTAGATTACATCCGGACGTTCACATGGGACAAAAAACTGGAGATGGTGGTCAAATCCACAGGAATTCTCGGAGGGCAAGGTAGTTTAAGACATACACTTCTATGTTATGACCCCTGTGATCATTATATGCTCATTATGCACTAAATGGCCAAAAGTTTGTAGACACTTGCTCATTTAGATTGCTTTCAATCATTCATGTGGTCGAGTACTCCCTGACCTCACTAGTCGTTCTCAGTCACAAACTTCATTCCAACTTGTCCCAAAGGTCCAAAGAGCCCTGTAGTTCCGCTGTTCCTCATTGAGCTTGGAAAGAATGCTTCAGAGTGACCCGCTCTATGCTTTTCTACAGAGATTAAAGCCTTCAAGTAGCTGAATTTGTTAATTAAATGGGGTGTCTGGATAATTCTGTACATACTAGGTATTAAACTGTATTTTAAAAACAGGCTTTGAAATTAACTAGTCAGGATTGTATGTTTGTTACAACTACATGTATGTTCAAATAACTGAGTTCAAAATGAAATTAAAGTGATCTGGGAGAACATTTGGAGGCATATTTATGGTTTGCACTATAAAAATAGGCATTGGGATCTTTTTTTGGGGAGGGGGTGCTTCAGACCTTCGGCAGAATTCAAATGAGCCATTTTAATCTAGATTAATTCCAAGATTACAATGAGATTAATCTAGATTTAAAAAAATAATCTATGCCCACCTCTAATATATATAGGTGCTATATATATATATATATATTATATATATATATATTTATTTGTGTGTGTGTCTGTGTATGTATGTATGTATGTATTAATGAAGCAGTGCTTGGGCCAGCTCATGGCCTACTGGTTAGGGAGTTGGTTCAAGCTCATGGATTCAAATCCCAGGACGCTGTGTTCCTGACTGTCCATTGCTTCACTTGGTGTATGGGTTAAATCCAAAGAAAGAATTTTGTGATGTTTTGTTATGCTGTGGTGTGCTCACGTATGAGAAAATGGAAACATTCAAATTTATTCCCAGGTCAGGCGACAGTGAAATGTGACGTGGCGTGATGTGAAGTGTGTTTGCGCTCCACAGGTAGAATGCCCACGGTGGTGTCCCCAGAACTGTACCGTGCACGCTTCTGCGAGGCCATGGACAAGTACTTCCTCATGGTCCCTGATCACTGGACAGGACTGGGGGTGAATTGCTGAGGACTAGCTGCTACTGACGACAACATAATGATTCCACTCTGACTACAGAAGCTTGTAAAGACATGTCCTGTTTTGCTGGATAGAAGAACGCATACTGGGTTTACCCTGGAGCTAGTAAAGGCAGGAATAGCAGTGTACATTCCACCGCTCACAGTAGCGAGATTTTAATCCATATGCACGCGCGAAGACAGTAGGTGACGTCCCCTGCCGCGCTGTGCACGTTTCAATTTACTTGAAGTGCCATGACAAAAGGTCACTGGGTTTTTTAGAAAGACCCCTACGGATTATCGCACTGAAACAAATTAACACGCTAGAGCCCTATAATGGTGTTTACGTATTTATATATATATATATATTAATAATCTGCGCTATGGATGATGTAAAAGTTTCTTTTTTCAGAAATGTACAGAGATTATGTAATTAAAGATTATTAACAGTTTTATCGGTTTCAGTGTGGTTATTTATTGCTGGACGGCCCATATTTGTGTTAGAAATCTTCTTATGAGTCTGTCATTGCACTAATAACGTCATAGAGTCTAATTTAGATCTTGCAACAACGCAAACTAAATCAGTTCTTTACCAGAAGCCTTTTTGGTGCTATACATCATTTTTTTTAATCCATCAGAAAGGACATTCAAACCATGTTTGTATCGCAGTTATAATATCGCAGATACGTAAAACCATTGCTTTTACTAAAGGACTCTTGGGGAGGAGCAGTTTTTTGGCGAAAAAAGTTAACACTGTAGATAACACTGTAGACTGTAGATAGTTGATCATTAAACATTTGTTTGTACATCAGCCTAGATGTTCTCAACTAACTAGACTTTATTAGACAAAGCCTTCAAAGACCAGAATCATCTTGTACTTTTCTGTATTTATGCATCACCTGCATATTTTTCCTTGGGAATGATTTGCTGTTAAAGAGGGTTTTTTATGTTGGGAGGAAGAAAGGGCAGATGACACATTCATTTGTCAACTTTTTTTTATATCATACATCTTATAAAAAATGTTCAGCTGACAAACAGCCTTCAGCATTTCATACTGCATGAGGAACATGTGGCACGCCATAAGATTGTCACAACTGGCAAAGCTCATCAGTTTTAGTCTGGCATAATACTGAGTTTCACTTCTGTGCTACTTACTCCTCATTATTCAGTTCATAGACAGTGAGGGGAAACAAGTATTCAACCACTTCGCATTTACACTTTGGACATTTTCTTTCGAGTTTGCACTCATGAACATAATGAATAGTCATGAGTATAAATAAAAATAAAAAAACATCCTTGTCAGCTGGTTCAAGAATACACAATTTGAAAGTTAACGCAACCAGAACCGATCATGCCAATCTGAAAGTAACAGTCACAACTAATGACTTGCACAACTGTCTCCACTCCTACATGCCACAAAAACTCTTTGGCAACAATTTAGTTTACGTTTGAAGAAATACGGGTCGTGTGTATGATCCTAAAAACACCACACCCACCGTAAAGTGTGTGGTGATGGCCTAGTGGTAGTATACTTTGAATCCAACCTATAGCAGACCACCACTGGGTTCCTGAGCAAGACCCTGTAGTTAGGCAATGGAAGTCGCTTTGGATAAAAACTAAATGCTAAATGCCATTAATGTAAAGTATAAACCTGGGATCATCACACAGGGCTGCTTCTCCATACATGGTACAATGGCAATATATTTTACATAAAAGGAACAGTAATAGAGACAAATATATTCCAGTCGGTTGAGAAACTGGAGAACTGGAGACATCTGCACCCCAAACTGTAAAATAACATAAAGGTGCTTGTAGATCCTATGTGTCCTGATTTGAATATCTTATGAAGTATTTAGAAACTGCAAGTTCATTAGGTCTAAAATGGACATAAGCGCAGGAAGTGTATTAAATAACAAAAATGAAAGTGTTTAAATAATTGTTGCCCCCCACCATTAGCACCATGTGCTTTCTTTTTTGATGACAGTCATGATCAGCTTCTCTGTACTGATAAACACTCATGAGCCAGAATACAGTATGTGCTATGAATGGCTTTAACATCTGCAGATGTATTGCACACACAGGCACACAAAATCAACACGGTGAACACACTGGAGTACAGAAAGCTGACAGAATCCACCACCCACAGGGCTTCAAAACCGCTTTTCACATTTTCGTAGTAACCATTCTACCATCCTTTAAAAAAAAACAACAAAAAAAAAACAAGACAAACAAAGCAAGTTTAGAACGACAGAACAAGGCACTGGACAAGCTTGGGAGAATGGCACATTGTGGACAGAAAGGACAACCAGGATATGAGGGGAAAACCTTGAATTTTGGCTTTTTCATTTGTTCTGTCAGCTGCTTCTTTGAAGGCCACAGATTAAGTACCATCTGCTCCATTTCATCCTAGTAACTGGTTTAGGTGAATTTGATCCAAGTTGAAATGAGCATAACATGGCTGCAAAAAGCTTGACTCGAGCCTGACGCGTCCATCATCATTCCTGGACAGAGAACTAGCCAGCGATTCTCCAGTGTTTGGAGGGTGGGTTGGTTCCTACACAACTAGACTGAAGCCAGTGCAAACACAACTGTAGACAGAAAACTGCAGCCAATGCAAACTATAAGGAAAGAAATACACTATATGGACAAAGTATTGGGACACCTGACCATTACACCAACAGGGACTTTAATGACATTTCATTCAAATACATAGACTTTAATATGGAGCTCGTCCTCCTTTGTGACTATAACAGCTTTCACTCTTCATGGGAGGCTTTCTACAGAATTCATTTGTGCCCATTCGCTCTGTAGAGCGTTTATGAGGTCAGATACTGATGTTGGATGAGAAGCTCTTGTTCACAATCTCTGTTCCAGTTCATCCCAAAGGTGCTGGACGGTGTTGAGGTCAGAGCTCTGTGTGGCCAGTCAAATTCTTCCACACCAAACTCATCCAGCCATGTCTTTATGGAGACACAGTCATGCTGAAATAGAAAAGGTTCTTCCCCAAACTGGGTCCACAAAGTTGGAAGCATGACGATGTAGAAAATGTCTCTGTATACTGAAACATTAAGATTACCCTTTACTGAAAGTAAGGGGCCTAGCCCAAGCCCTGAATCAGAGGTGTGTCTCAATACTTTTGTCCAAATTGTGCATCCTCTTCCAAGACAGGTGAAGGGGTGGGTTATTCGTAATCCTTTGCTCAACCCCTGACCAGCCCCTCTCCACCAAACATGCAAGTGAAGAAAAAAATTAGTACCGTATTGTGCTATATATTAATGACATAAGTGCGTCCCAGCTATGCTAAAATTGTCCAACTGAATTATCTTAATACTGTCAATGTAACAGAAAGGGACATAGTAACAATAAGGGTGGGAATCTTTAGACACCTTATGGTTCCATTTGAACTCAGGGTGCCACTATGCAATTTTCAAAGGATTCTTTATGCACCTTGATTTTGGATTTCTACAGATTTTTTCTTCTTCTTGCAATAGCTAGTTCAATTTGAATACAGGCAATTTTTTTTCCCCCGAGTGTTACTCTCTTTACATCACACAGGATCTGATATAACCTATAGTGAAAATATTTATGCATACAAGTGTAAAATAATATGTTGTGCATTCATGCAGAATCTCTCAAGAGATCAAGAGATAATCATGATACATTTAAGAATCAATTCTTATCCCCACCCTTGGCTATGCCCTAAGTAACACACTCCAAGAACATTAGATTTAACTAAAGGGTTTCTTAACCTAATACCTTTTTCTTTCCTTTAATTTAATAGACAATGTGGACCTACTAGGCCTTTATGACACCCATCAAATACAATCCAATGCAGTTTTAAGTACTAGTGGTATATCGTTTTAATGAAAGTAGGCACCATCATATCTGTCTTTCTTCAAAAATTAAAGGTCAACTTTGTCAGTTATGCTTGCAAGTAGGTGAATTCCCTAATCGGTGTCTGGATACTTTTGGACTTACAGTGTAGAATATCTGCATTGGCTTTACATCACATTACATTGGATTTAAAAAATGTGCTTCAATAGGAATCAATTTTTTTTTTGCATATAAATACTTTAGGAACACATTTCATATTAACCTCAGAGTGTATGGCAGTAACATGCCAATTCCCTGTCTCTTTTCAGACATGATTTGGTCCCTGATTTAAGCTATAGTGACGACAGAAGTGAGGATTTACTGTTAAGTAACAGGTGAGACATTGTGCTTCTATGAGGTTTGTGCTTACAAACGGTCCACAGGCTAAGACACTGGAACCCACACTATATACAAAGTACCCTAAGTGTGGTTATGTTGAGTCAATATTTGGCAACTGCAATTGTCAAATAAAAAAAAACATTATCTACACCACTGATGGTTCAGGTTAAGTAAAAGGAATTATAAAATGGCTTTAGAAAACTTCTGTGCCACACAGAGAAAGTGTACCAAGTTTCTTGTTAAGGCTGATTTATGCTTTCCGCACCAGAGAGCTCCACGCTCAGGGTAGCAACGCGTCATACGATTCCAAAGCTGCAGGTGGCAGTGTGGTTGAGTAACAGCTGCTACAGTTGATTAGTTATGGCAAAGGAAGTGCCCATTGGGACCTTTTATGGTAATAACGATGCATTTCTTTGCGCTAAGAAGATAGTACCCCCAACCTCGGACCTAAATACAGAAAAATGGATGCACAAAGCACCGAAGCGAGGATAATAAAACATCCTAGGTGATGCATTTCGAATGGAAATGCATATTTAGGTGATCACTCCATTGCACGTTTCTGAGTGGGAGTTCCAAAGGTGATGGAACGCAGCAGATCGCCACCAAGTGGACAGGAACGATAGTGCCAGTCAATTCCAATATGGCAAAATGTACGAAGCTTCATCTCATGGAATTACGAGAAGCATAAACAAGACTTTGTGTGTCATAATCTCTTAAAGAGCTCCTCTGTGCATGAACTCAAGAGGTCATTTTGTACAGTTTCTGTGAGGTTAAGTGCTTTGAGAACTTATAGAGGGAGGACTTCAAACAGAGCAGAGGTCAAAAGGTCTCCGAGTCGGAGTCGTTTTCTGTGGTGGTGCCCTCGCTGGAAGGGCCCCGGGGCCCCTTAGGGCCTTTGGCTTGGCGGGGCAGGGACCTCAGCAGGGCCCCTGGGGAGGGCGCTCCAGAGCTGCAAGGGGAGCACAAAGGCATCATGGTAGCCAATATGAGAGCCAGGCAGTCAGCCACTTCTCTACTAGGAGCACAAGCCAGAGCGGGAGTGAGACCTGGGGCGAGAGACAGGGAGAGACAGGCAGAGCGAGAGAGAATGCCAGACAAAAAAAAAACCAAAACAATGGCAGGGAGGTGGACAGGTGGGAGGGTGGAAGAGAGCACGCATTCCAATTATTACACAGCCAGCAAGACAAACAAGACAGGATCGGGGTGCAAAAGGGGACACATATACACAAAAAAAGCTTTGCAAATCTGCAAATAGGGGCACTAAGGCTCCAAAAAAGAGAAGAATTTTCTTTCTTTTTTTTTTTTGTTTTGGCAATCACAAGCCACAGAAACCATATAATATGGTCTCTATGGAGAAGCAGGCCGCATGCAGCTACGGCTCTATACACACACCATTCTCGTCAAGAACCTGCACACTAGCACCACGGGACAGGAGCTCCTGCACTGTCTGCTTGAGACCACTGCGAGCCGCCAGGTGGAGGGGACTGAGACAGAACAGAAACACTGCTTTTAGAACAAACTGCATCTTTTCACTCTTTAATGCAGGAATTATTACAGAAAACATACACATATCTTTGCTGGACATATACAAATGTATGTGAAAGTATGGGCACCCCTGGGCAAATTCCATGTTTTGTTGAAAATAAGTTAACACTAAATTAACAACTGGACAGAGCAAACTGAAATATCTTGTATTTCTAATCATTTGAATGCACATACATTGCTAAATCAAATATAATGCAGCCTGCACTAAAGTTTGAGCACCCTTTCTATCCTTCCTGGGCTACTTTTCTGCAAGGTCTCAGAGCTTATTTGACCTATATATCCTTAATCTAACTCGATTCCAGAGCATAATAAAACGTGATCTAACCTCTCTGTATTTTGTGTTTACACTCAATCACCTTGGGCTCATTGAAGTGGCTGAATGAAAACTGAAACTAAGATTATTATGAAGCAAGAGAAGATTACGAAAGATACTTATACACACATACTGATTGTAATTAGCTTTTTCAACAAGGTCATTAAGAAATTGAATAATGATTCTCAAAGATATATCAAATGCTGGTCAAACCCTTAACATGGAAAAAAAACCTTCCATGCATAAACATGGAAGGGTAATCAAAAATCTAACAAATTCAGAAGATAAATGTTTTCCATGCTAAAGTAGCTGCAACTATCTTTTAAATTAACAACAATATTTGACCTGGGGTGCCCAAAGTTTTCCATTTAACATTCATATAACATTTTGCATTCTGAAATGCAAAACTAATGTTAAACACACTTACGTCTGGAGAGCAGCATTAGTGGCACTGATTAGGGTGGCATCTGGAAGCTTCTCCAAAATGAACAAAGCACAGCCTTCCCTGCCCTGTAAGAGAAAAGGAAAATACATGACAGGAAGTATGGCCTTAAGACAAAGACCCCTTTAAAAGGACAGGATCTTTTTGGTATTTGGTATTATAAGTGTGACCTGTGACATGTGGTGCAGGCCTATATAACTGAGCAGAGCAAAAACATGAAACTACATGAAGCCTGTTCAGTGAGATACTCACATTACTGCAAGCAAGGTGCAGCGCGGTGTTGCCTTTTTGGTCTGTTAAACTCAGGTCTGCACTGGCACTGGTCAGAAGAGCCTCTGTGCAAAATGTTACAGTCACTACCTGACAGGCGTTCTCAACAGTGAGTATAAAAAAGGAGGAATGGAAGCGGAAACTGTTTCATACCTACAACTCCGACTGCGCCTCTCTCTGCTGCCATCATGAGCGCACTGCGCCCTGATTGGTCCACGGCATCGACAGGGGCGTCATGGGCTAGGAGCAGCTGGACACAGTCTACATGGCCAGCAAACGCCGCTGCATGAAGAGGCATTCTACAACAGATTACATCAATGTGGTTATTTTTCTTCGTACTATTTATGTCATAATCTTAGGACTCTTTATTCAGTAAAAAGAGCTACGAACTTTGTTACAGTTATAAGAGAATAGTTAATGAAGCTGCTTAAAAACTCTAAAATCACAGATCACAATACCATACAAAAACAAGGAACAATATACTTGTGAATATTTAATATTATATATTCACAATTGTGGAATTCATTGCCGGTACACATTAGACAGGCCTCTTCAATCACCTTTTTTTTTTTTAGAATTCAAGTTTTTATTGTTTTTGTCTGGTACATGACAATATCATCCACAATATAGGTTTCAATTTTTCACAGATACTGCACAACAGGGTCAACAATACACAGTGGATGATACAGAAGGAATACTAATTAAGGAGAGAGAAAATAAGCAGATATTATTACAGCAAATAAAAGTATGAATAGTTATTGTGTCGCTTGTAGAGACAGTGTCACAAAAGACCAAAAATCTTCCAAAAACGGAATACCCACAGGAACCCCTACTTTATTCTTATTATGTAGTTTGTATGACAAACATTCGCACGAAGCTGTCTTAGTCATTATATTGACCCACTCTTTTAACTCCGGGGTTTTGGCAGTTTTCCAGTGTCTCAAAATGACTCTAGCCGTAACAGAGACCCCCACCATGATCACCGAGAACTCTCCCTTTGTAAGATTTGACGTCTGCTCCCTGTCTCCTGATAGACACAACCTTGGTGAGCATGGTATTGTTGTTCCAAGCCTTCAATGGCCATTTTTAAATCTGTTCTTAAGACCCACCTATTCTGTTTGACGTTTCCGAGTTGATTTTATTTTTATTGTATTGTTCTTAGTCGTGTTTCTTTTGTGGCTTTTATTCATGTTTTATTTTTACTATTACTTTTAGTTTTTAATGTATTTTTTCCCTATGTTCAGCACTTTGGTCAGTGGTTGCTGTTGTTAAAAGTGCTTTATAAATAAAGTTGACTTGACACTACTGATGTGATGCGATTTGGTTCAACACTGATATGATTCTTATCTGATTGAATACAGAAATATTAGAGTACTTCCTTCTGCACTACATTAGTTCTCTCTGCTCTACATTAGTTCTCTCTGTACTACATTAATGAGAAAATACTAACACACAGTAGATCAGAGAATGTAAAGTCCTGTAAATGTAATGTAAGAAAGTGGTCCCCAACTTTTATTTGGTCACGGACCGGTTTAATATCAGAAACTATTTTTGCGGCCCGGCCTTTAAGGAGTGGCAGATAAATATACGTATTTA
>JBBPDE010000002.1:8191081-8218484 GCA_037974605.1 Nannopetersius ansorgii
TCTAGTGCAGCCTTGTATCTTTAAGAAATCAATATTTGTACTCCAAACATGTCTTGGGGTTTCAATTACATCTTGTGTATGTGGATGGAAATGTGTACATTAGTTCTTTTGCAAAACCATTTCTTTGACATTTGTAAGCATTATATTCCTTTCTTTCTCACATACTCTCTTCCTCACTCATGTTTATCATTTAAAGTCTCTCCATAAGGGGGCGCTGCCAGCTTTAAAAAAAACCCAAAAAAAACCCAGTGTGAATACACCAGCAGGACCTCATTAATGTGCGTTTTTAGTCTGTATTTTAGTGTGTGCAGTCTGAAACCAAACGCAACACACCCAAACATCAATTCACAGCTGTATTTACTGATATGAGTAGGGTTTAGTGGATCAGAGAATTCATGTTTCTAGGCAGGACAAAAGTTCAGAAATAAATGTGAACTTATTATCTGGATGGTTTCATGATAAACTACACAAAGCATTTGAGGTGGTCATCTTCAATATTCACATATTTCCATATAATGGAAATCATAAACGCCAATGAAAATCTATACACCACCAACAATACACAGCTATAACAACTTCCACTCTCCTTGAAAGATTCTCCACAAGATTTTGGAATGTTTCTGTGAAGATTTTCTGCCCAATCTGTAGAGCATTTATGAGATCAGGCATTGATGTTATAAGAAAAGAAGAAACCAACTGTACATAAAAGTCTGTGTATTTAAAAGCAGAGTCATTAATGTCCCTGTTGATGTAGGTGTCAGGTGTCTATATGGTGTTTGAGTGATACCTTATGTTCTACTAATATTTTCACTGCTTGTTTTCAACAGATTATGAATCGAGCAGGTAGTTAACATCAGTGCAGTTATATTCTTGCTTCTTCTGGTGGTCCTAATAAAATAATCAGCTCAGTTTAAGCCTATTTGAAGGAAAGTTTTATTCCTGCACATGTAGTATTAGAGTACACCTAAAGCTCAAAGACCCCTACAAACCTGGAGGTTAAATTCAAGGATAACTGAGCAATACTGTGCTAAAAAATGAGCTATATATTGTAAGTTATTGAGATGTGAGAACGACATTCCATTCATATACATGGACTTTAATATGGAGTTGGTTCCCCTTTGCAGCTTGAACAGCTTACTCTTCTTGGAAAGCTTTACAAAAGAGTTGGGAGTTTCTGTGGGAATTTGTGTTCATTCACTCTGTAGTGCATTTATGAGGTCAGACACTGATGTTGGATGAGAAGGTCTGAACACTATCTCTGTTCCAGTGCATCCTAAAGGTGTTGGATGGGGCTCCGACTAATCCCACAATGAGGGCCTTCCCCAACCTGTGTCCACAAAATTGGATGCATGGCATTGTCCAAAATGTTCTGCTATGGCAAATTATTGCCATTTGCCGGAAGGGGCCATCTCAAGTCAATAATGATGTGTGTCCCAATACTTTTTGTCCTTATAGTGTATATCAGCAAGTGCTGTATCAGCACTGGATGAAGACATTTTGTCTTCACGCATTAGAGCAAATGCATTCCTTTTAAAAGGTTCTGCACAGCTCCAAAATCTCACTCACCCAAATGAATCTTCACTGATATACTGCAGCATTTAATTCCAGAGCAGAAAAATGGGCACCACCAGAGCGTAGTCATGCTTTAGGTACATTTGGTTCCTAAAGATTCTAACTGGGCAGCTAAATATATGTTCTCGTTGATGAAGGGTTTCATTGTAGACCATATAATAAAATTAAGCCTTTACAACATGCTTAATATTTTGAGCTGGACTATATACTTGTCAGCTGTTCTCTCCAGTCTCACACTGCACTCTGACCTACCCTAAGGATTCCCAGGGCCTTGTTGGCTTTTTATTGCAGGACATCAGTAGTCCCTCTGTTCATCTCACACAAGCAGGAGTATCTATGGTAGTGTGTCCAGCCCTGTGAAAGTGAGAGCTGGCAAGGCCTACGCCACAGAGCAGATTGGAGGCAGCAATAAACACCTGTTTGAGTGTTTTACAGCTCCTGTTCTGTGCAGATTAAAATTCTAATGCAAACTATTTGCCTTTTAATACACAAATGTTTATTCAGCCAAAGTAAGCAACATCCAATAAGAACAGATGAGCAACAGATGATCAAAGAAGCAGATGACAGATCAGCACAGAAATCACAACTTTGTCCAGACTTTCCTGCTAAATAAACACATTTCCTAGCAAATCTGCCACATTTCACCCACATTGGTTCTGCATTTTTAAAAAATGAATATCCAAGTACTTACAAACTTATTCACGTTTTGCAGTTTGTCCACTTTTACTTCTCTAATTAAAAATTATTCTGACTTCAACATGTGTGGTAGATGTAGCTGCAAAACAGAACTAAAACAAAAACTGGCCAAGCCCTATAAACCATGGATGTTGGGACATTAAGATACAGGAAAAGAGTGTACATGGAAAGGTGTGGATGTATTCACACGAAGTACTCCAGCTCATAGCGGACGTAGGGGTTCTTCTCGTCGTTGTAGATAAGGGGATAATGTGCAATCAGCGCATCCTGGGAGCCAATATAGATGGAATTATAAATCTTCCAGTACACATCACGCACTTTTCGTGCTGGATGGAACAAACCCTAAAGGCGGGAGACAGAGAATAAACATTATGTCAAGTACATTTCCAGCTACCTGGTTCCAGGTCAATTTTAATAAAAAAAAAAAAGAAAGAAAACTTCTGTGCTTCACAATTCTACATGGACTTACTTGTAAGCAGTACTGCAGCATGCGACATGGTCCGATAGCCACGCGAAGACCCTCAAGTGCTCCCATTACAGCTTGAATAACATGCGGCGACGTCTCAAACACATTAGGCCAAACATAGTTAAGTAAGTGGTTCAGGGAGTCCTCACAGCCAAATCCATACACACCCAGGGACATGTGTTGCACTACTGCACTGGCAGTCTGCCTATGCACAAGATCTCTGAAAGAAGATAAAACAAGGCAAATCAAAGTGAATACATTCTGAAAGTTACAGAACACATTCCAAGTATAAAACATTGAGTGTGTAATGCCTAGCTTCAACGCTGTATGGCTTAGACCAGGGGTCGCCAATTCCTGTCCTGGAGGGCCAGTGTCCAGCACAGTTTTATGGTAGTTCTCCTTAAACACATTCACTAAACCTGACAATTAACTGGTGAGGTGAACCAGGTGTTTGAGCAGGGGGAAAAAAATATCACCAAAATGTGCTAGACCACAGACGGCCCTCCAGGACCGGAACTAACCCTTGTCTTAGACCATGACACTATTCCTCCATATACCTTATTTAATTCAGTTTAATCAGGTTTAGTAGTGGCATTAGTGCAGGTAAACATCACAAAACTGTGGTGGACTACGGACCTTCAAGAACAAAACTTGATACGCTTATTGTTAAAACTTGCTGCCTGGATTACCTGTCCATCAGAGCGTCCTCCAGGAGTGGCGTGACAGCATAGATGTAGTCCTTTCCCATTTCACCAATATATTCGAATAAGAAGGACAAAGACTTCAGCACACCATTCTGAACGTTGAGCTCTGGTACACGGTATTCATTCATCAGTGCCGGGAGTACAGTGAACGGTGAACACGTCTCTGCCACAATGGCTATGGCCACTGTTGTACACACACGGTTCTGACGCTCTTGCACTTTCAAATTGTTGAGGAGCGTGGCAAGCACATCATGAGGCCTAGACAAATTGAGAGGAAAAAAAATTGTTTTAAAACCACAAAAACATGTAAGAAAGAAGAAAAAGGCAGCACACAAATTTAAGGCCTTTTTACCCAATCGCCTTGGCAATATAGCCAAAAGTGTTGACAGTGGCTCGCCGAATTGCCTTCTTATGCGCTTTTAAGAGCTCCAACAGCTCAAAACAGATTCGCATCCACTCCCTGGCAGACACATACTCTGCACCCCTGCAACACAAAAAAAATTATATACACATTTAAATTCAATAATAAGTGCAACTTTCAGAAAGAATAACTGCAAGCAACAGTGAACCGGACATTTGGTGTAACACTGACCTGTCAGCAATTCTGCCCACAAGATCTATACAATTCTCCTGCACCTTCTCATGTCTGTTTTTCAGAATTGGCGTCAATCGAGGAAGCAAATCTTTAATTGGTGGCGTCATTTTGTGCATACCTGAAAGAAAAGGTATAACAATTATTAAAAGGGGTTCTAAAACCAAAGCCAGTATAACTTAATTTCCCTACACAAAACCACAGCACTTCACATTTCACTAGAACTTTCTCTACCGCACTGCAGGGCAAATACATACCAATGACATTAACAATAGCTTTAAGGGCTCCAAGGATGCTTCCAAGGACTTCGGGGTATTCTTCTCCCAAGTACTCATACAGCACTACACCCAAATGGCCCATTAGTTTTTCCTGTTAACAAGAAAAAGAGTAACATAAGCAGATGACACAGGGAAAAATAAAATCACTTAACATTCAGCATAACCCTTTTAAGTGTAACTATTCCTCCCTCACCTCCTGACAGGTCTTCATGACGACAGCTGTGCGAGAGATGAGGTCAGCTGCCTGCTGACGTACTTTGGCAGACTTATTATTGAGACGCCACAGAACAGTACCACAGATCTGCGGCAGGTATGGTTTAACTCGCTTCCCCAACGCATTCACCACCGTGCCAAAGCCATTCAGCATCACAGAGTCCTGGGGAAGTAAAGTAAAGCAACATTAGCAAGTCAAAAAGGGTGGTTTGGGGGCAGTTCAAAGAATCAGGCTATTTTTCCCCCAGTATCTCACCTCAGTGGTCTGTTCCTGGAACGCATACAAGATGCCGTCAATAAGCTGCTCCTCAAGTTTGTGGTCGATGTCTGCTGCCCCAAGGTTTCCCATGATTTTCTCAATCGTCTCCATCACCATCTTTCTGTACTGCTCAGCTTCATCCTTCAGGTCGTCCACAATGCGTGAAATGATTTCTGCTGCACCAACTTTGTTGGCCAGCTCTACTGTAGTGTCCACCAACTAATTGAGAACAAACATTCAAGTGAGCAAGCAGGAAGTATTCAAGAATCATACCAGTACTATAAAAAATTGCTAATACTTTAAATACTCTAAAAACATGATCACAATACCTGTCTGTAGTTGCGTCTGTCCAAGGCCATGCGATGCTGCCAAAAGTGCTTAAAGAAAGGAGGAAGGATTTCAGTTTTGATGTAGTTGGCCTCCACACCATCCGTGCCACAACACTGCTTCACCACCTAAAAAGGAAAATGGTCACAGGAGTATTAGGATAGTAGAAGACTTCAAATCCAGACCTTTTCTTTAATCTCCAAGCACTGGCAGTAAACTACATGGATTGGGACCTAGCATGTCCACTCCAGAATCAGAAACTGGATTCAATATCTAGATTTGAAGACCCCCATCTCTAGAACTAAACATTTCATGGCCCATCTACCCACAGAATTAACTTCCAAACTGAAGTGAAAACAGCTGAAATCTCAGCTGGGACACATATATTGTCACGTCATTAAATTCTGCAGCAATTTCCAGGGTTGAAAACTTTAGCAGCATGTTCCTTCTGATATTACCTTCAACACAATCTTCTTCATTTCCTCATCTGGAGACTGGAACTCTCTGATAAGGATAAGCATCACTTCCCTCGTGTAGTAGTTGGCATACTCGGCGTCCATGAGTGGAATCAAGTATCCAATAGCTTTTAAAAAGGCGGCCAGACCCTTAACACCAAGAAATATAAATAGGTTTTCATTTATAGTTCACAATTACAGTATAAACTGTGTAATTATTAGCACAATGACAATATAACCACATTACTTCATAGCATTCTCTACCATATGATAATCAGGTCATGCTTACTTTGCCTCTGTGTTGTCGGATACCCTTCCAAAGTGGCTTGAGCACAGAGTCAAAGGACTCGATACCGTAAGGCGTGGCAGCCTCAGCAAGAGCAGCAATAGCCAAAGCACTGATGGTTCGCACCTTCTGCTGCTCATCCACAAGACCTGGAAAGAGACATACGGGTATTACCAAAATCTTGTCACATGACAAATGCTAAATGGCCAGTAGTAATAAAGGAACTCATACTAACCGTGTTCAATAATCTCCACCAAGCTGCGGAGATGGGGCAGGATGGCACAGCCCATGAGGATGGCAATTTGCTGCACAATCTTAATGCCTGTGTGTCGAGCCTGCCATGACTTCTTGCTCTTGCACACAGCTTTGAGGAAAGGCAGGAGGGATGGAATACCCAAGGCAGACGCAACAACAGCAAAAGCACGAGCTGTTGTGTTTCGCACGTACTCATCCATGTTGTCAATATCAGGCCTCATTGTGGAAATCATAGTGGCCAGCCCAGCAGCCTGTTTTAGCAAATAAGATCGTAAATGTGTCAGCACTTGGTAAAAAAGAAAACACTTGTTGCTAACGTCACATGTATTACAATCTGCAATAGCCCACCTTTGCCAAGTTAGAGATGATCTCTCTGCCTTCCACTCTAGCATAGTAATCCTCATCAATCAGCAAGGGCTCAATCACCACAAGGATCTGCAGGAAAAAACATAGTTTAGCAAAAACAGATTTTTGTTAAGTCATGTGCAGTCAGTATTGGGCAACTACTTCTCGACTCACCTTGTGGACATAGGGCCGAACCAAGTCGTCCAGTTTGTACAGAATGCGGTCGATAACCTTCACCAACAGATGGCGCTCCTGGTCTTCCAGTGTTGGAGACATGAGCAGGGGCAGGATCTGATTGAAGAGGGGTCCAGCACCAAATTCCCTGGCTTTGTCTGTGATTTGCCTGAGGGCAGCCTGATAGTACAGATGAGATAGTTAGAGATGTTCACAATCAGGAGTTCAGTAGAAAACAATTAAGCACATGTACAGTCTTACCTTCCTCATAGGAGGGGTGCCATTTTTGATCTTTAGGAGCAGCTTCATTATCTTGCGCTCCTTCTGCTCCTCTGGGCTGAGAGTAGATTCATCCACCTCCACCTGAATAGGACAAAATAGGGGTGAGCAATATAAGTATTTAATATTAGCAATATCAGAATTTAATATGAAGACATGTCCTTAGAATTTAAGCCAATATTCAATCACTGCTGATCAATTCTGCTCTTTTTTTTATAATACATAGGACAAATAATGCTATTGCGCCATATACAGATGGATCATTATGATAGAAGCTGTGTTATCCACACTGGACTTTAAAAATATGGAGAGTAAACAATTCAGAAGCACTCACCAGAAGTTTGTCAAAGTACTGGATGTCATCTGGTTTGAGGAAAGGCAGGTTGCCAGAAGGCTGGTCATTCATCTGTTTCACAGACCGGTCTTCGGCCTGCATGTGGAAGCCAGTCATTCCAGCCATTGGAGTTGGTGTGGCAGTTAATTTACGAGCTGGGGTGCGGATTGGCACGTAGCCAGCTGGCGGGGGTAACACCTAGTGATAAAAGTAAAGAAAATCATTTACTTTTATTGCTCGCAATTGCTCACAATGGCAATTTATTAAAATAATGAATAAACCTGCAATGCACCTTGTATCCTTCAGGAAACATAGCATCAAGCTCCTCGTCAGTCAGAGGACGATTTCTCTCATCTATCTCCCTTTCCCAACGCCATGCCTGAAGCTGCTCAGGTGTCATACTCATCAGATGACCTGAAAAAGTCATATCATTATATTAGCAGCAAATTGAAATTTTCTGTCATTAAAACAATAAAAACTGTTTTAGAGCAGTACCTGGAGTTGGTGTGGCCATATTCATAGCAGGTGTGCCAATAGGGGTCTTTCCAGGAGTGAGCAGAGGAGTTGAGGAACCCATCTGACTTGCAGGAGTCTCATCCCATCGAGACTTTCTTTTGCTTGCTCCAGGGGTCGGTGTCTCCCCTACCGACTCATCTCCCCTGTCTGTGCGAGGTGTCTCAGCCCAGCCGCTGCCATGGCCCGGTGTCTCTAAAAGGTTAGAGGGGAAACTCAAGATTTTAGAACAGCAGAAACTCACTTCTTAATATTTTCAAGTTAGGCTTACATTGCTTTCATCATCATGAGCAGGTTGTGAGGATCAATTATGCAGTCTCTACAAAAACCATAATGATCATAAACCCATGAAATCTCATATCACCTGAGATTTGAACTACTGGATTTTTTTATTATTGTCATCATTATCATCAGTTCAGTATCCACTCCCTTCCAATGTTAATTTTAAGCAGGTAAAACATGACTGAAGAGGAAATAGCACAGACCTCTCTCCGTCTTTGGCGTCTCGTCCCAGCGATTCTTGCGAACACTGGAAGTGGCCCCTCCATGCCCAGGTGTGGCATGCCCAGGGGTGTCCCCTCGACCAGGTGTTGCAGCTCCACCAGGTGTGTGACTGGGGGTTGGGTCCCACATGCGTGAGCTAGGAGTAGCTCCAGGAGTCTCGCTCCCTTTAGGACGACCAGGGGTCTCATCCCATCGACTGTTGGAGGGTGTGTGTCCGGGTGTGTGTCCTGGTGTCTAACACAAAAGTACATGTTAGGCTCCAGAGAACACCAGATGAAAGACACTTTCATTGTTAAGGGGTGTTGGGGAATTAATTATGATGTCAACACAGTGCATACATAGTGTGATGAGGTAAATATGGAGAATACGTTGTCACCACACGCTAAACTTATACTCACTTCACCAGAAGCATCTGCTTGATCCCAACTGGACACCTTCTTTGGTGTAGAACTTGGGGTTTGGTCAGCAGTCTGGTCCCAACGACGCTTGCGCTTAGTGGCAGCAGCTTGAGACGCAGCAGAGCCATTAACTGCTTTCAGGTCCCCCGACTTTGCCTTTTCTGCCATCTGCACCCTGATTTCTCTCTTTACAAAGGAAACAAAATGTTTAGGACACAGGAACTACTTGTGGAAAAAAAAAAACAACACGCATCTAATCATATGATATCCCCACGGAATTTTGGCCAAAATGACATACCTCTTCCTTCCCCAGTTGCTGTTCCTTCATCACGTCCATGTACGTCCTGACCTGCATCTTGGGATCTGGCGTTTTGCCCCCTGTGCGAAAGAGCACCAACAAAATGCGAGGCGGTTAGCCATGCAAGCGCTACATCCAGCACAATCACTCACAGACATCACTATATTCAACTGGCCCTCACTCTACTCCAGAGATCTTGCCTTAACAGAAAGGTTTTACTAATATGTCCTCTCACATAACAGGCTGCATCACAAAAACATCCTAACACTAGATACTCCTAATATTCAAACATTAAGAACAGGCAAGTACATAGAGGCTTTTGATTCTTTTAACAGATAAGGAGAGGATATAGCCATCATTTGTTGCAGGGTCCTGGGCTGTGCTCTCCAGAATACGTACACTTTCAGTGCCAAGGGTCCTTCTGCAGTCAGACTTCAACCGGCAGAAAAGAAGCCTAGAAAATTTCTCTTTACCATTAGTAACACTTTGGAAAAGGGTTTGAACTCACACACAACAGCATACCACCTGTGATGCTCACATCACTCAAAATATCCTCAAGTGCTTTTTTTACAGCCTTATAGGACTACAGATCTACAGAATAATATTTATAATGAGAAAGTCTACACTGATGTGTCACAAACAAAGACGCTGCAACACTGTACCCTTGCGGGAATAATAAAATACTGATGAAATGTGATGAAGCACTTCTGTGCATTTTTAACAATGAAACTTGGATACCTGGAACTTGAATTTCTTTTAAAAAACAAACAAAAAAGGAAACCAAACCAAAATAACTAAGTATGAACTGAGCAATATAAATGAAAACATGGCTGGAGAGGGATGAGGTTGAAAGAAAATCTGTATGGCTACTGTATTAGAACTTGGATTACAAGAGTTGCTGAGACCATGATGCCCCCCTCCCCCACACAAAATACTCCTAAATCTGTTAAACTCGCTTCTCTTTGTTCACCATAACCTACACAGGATGAGGTGCTGCACCCTTAAGAGAGTGCAGACAGGACTGGCATAGCAGTACTGCTGTAGGAGAGAAATTAAGGACAGTTAGTATGGGCCCGTGGAATCTTTGTACACAGATTCTTTAAGATATATATCTCTATTTTAAGATAAAATAGAAATATATTTACACAACACTGACATAGAGGATGTCCCTGTCTGGTATCAACTACATGCAAACTGCAAGCTAATTCTGCCTCATCAGCACTGAATGGAATTCCTACCTAAATCTTTTTAATGCAGATTTGAAAACAAACAAGTTGCCTTCTGCATGTAACAGTTGTCCAATGGTGCATGAATTTACCTCTTATACTTTGACCACTGAGCAAGTTGTTTATGTATATTCAGTTCGCAGAACTGAAGAAATGCTACAACCATAGATAGCATTGCATTTTTTAAAGAACATTACAGGCAACTCCCCTCATCCATTCATAATGTGGAAGGGCATAATGTATCTTTATCCTACAGCTACTGTAGGTCAACTTTGGGAGAGGACTTGAACGCGTGATTGAGGACTGGATGTACCACTCTAGCACCAATCCAGTCTGGGAAAACAGGTAGAACAGTCTGCTGAATTCTAGCAACTGAATTGCAAAAAAAAAGCATTACTTTCAATGCATTATAATACAATCAGTAGTAATACCAAAGAGTGTCTTTAGGAAAGCATGTAAGCTTTCCTATATGCATGACACGCTACCTGAGAGCAAACTCTGCATCTATGCTCTACTTAATGCACATTTAGGTTTAGAATAATTCTACTATCTGGCTTAGCTTTCTTTATTGAAGAAACACTTCAGAACTCACAGTGAAGCATTAACCCTTCGAAACACAAACACACACCTACCTGCAACCCATGTCTTGTTGGGTATACTAACTTTTGTAGTAACATCACCACCCAACTAACAGTTCCCATCAATAGACAGCATCTCTTATCTGGAATATTTCGAACTTCTTTATTATAACTAAAAACAATCAGGCCTATGACTGTAACCCTAACACAAGTGCACAGATGACGATGATGATAGAGACACATGGGGAAAGTCCTTGTCTGGGGAGCAAGTTGTTGGGTAGTGTTCGAAGGGTTAACCCCCACAACAGTTGATTTTGACCAGAATAATGTATAAACATTAACAATCAGGACAAGGATGGGACTATGAAGGAGAATGTCTCCGCAACATTTACCATCTGCAAAAGGGTCATGCCGCTCGGGTGAGATGATCATCTTTTGCCTGCGTTTCTTGTATTCATCTTCACGGTCTGAAATCTTCTGTGGTCTGTGCTCGGCAAAAGGATCGTACTACAAAAGAGGAGACAGGTCACACATTTTAATACATCTTACCAAGGTTGATCATTTTCAAAACAAATACCAGCAAGGTCAGAGGTCTTCGTCAACCAAAGGTATTACAGTTGATTCCATCGAGTTACCTGTTCATCTGACTGAGGAATGGCATTGAGTATTGCCACCGGAGCATGGTACCCTGGCTTCTTCTGTCCGAGCAAACTTGTGGAAGAGTCATCTTCATCATCCTAAAACAAAGGAGTTCAAGCAAATATTAAAGAAACTGACACCTGTAATGACAATCAAATCAATCTAATCATCAATAAACTTACATCCTCCTGCTCATTGGCAGCAATTGAGGTGACATATCCAGCAAAACGACTGTCGCTGCCTCCGTAAATCTCCTGGTCATAGTATCCTGTGGAATCAAGGCCAACACCCTGGTCTCCCTCCTCCAGCAAGGCTGCTTTCATCCCCTGGATTTCGAGGATCTGCGCCTCGATATCTGTTTGCATAAAAAAAACATGAACGCTTGGTTAGTCCAAACACAGCAGCAATTTAGATTAAAAAGGTAGCTATGTAACATGTTTAAATCAGTTACATTAATGTGTTTGTTCCATAACTAGCACAGTAATTCCTCCTGGATAAAGTTTTCTGATTCTGATACATTTTGTTATAAACTAGAAATCAGTCTGAACTCAGCTTAGGGTTTGGCAGAGGTTTGTGCAAACCGGGGCTAGGGGGGTGGCGGGTTGTTCTCGTCATGGTTCAGGGCAGGGTTACGTATAAAGTCACAAATTAGTGATGAGCCGGAGCCTGAGCCTGAATGCACTCTGGCTCATGGTTTTCTGAGAAGAAAACCTGATCTACTTTAACTAAAAATACAAATGAGGGCTCATTGGAAAGGTCTCCTGGAGATCTACTGAACTGTGACGTTTGAAGTGGCTGAGTGCTTTCCCCGTCAAGATATGCAACAAAAGTATTGGGACACCACGGCAAGGTGAAAGGGTCCCCTTGTGTGAAAACATACAGAAAAAATATTTATTGCTACAAAAAAGCAAAAAAAGGCAGAGGATATTTGCAGTTGCAGAGGATATAGTCCGCGTTATTGTGGTGATTTCCACGTAAAACTTTCACAAAAAAATCTGCGTGACTGAACCGGCGACTCCTGATCCACGTAAAACTGGGGGATAAATATCTTAAAACAAGTGAATTATAAGTTTCTGAACGAAGTGCATGAACAAAGTATATTCAGAACAAATGCTTTAAAAACTGTTGTATTAAAACAGACTGGCATCGCCCATATATTAACTGGAATCACTGGAAAACTTTCGTGCTCGAAGGGTCTTGCCTCTTCTGTGCTTCATTCTCTGCATGGCAATCAGGATGTTTTGATTTTATATGATAAATTAATCCCGACGTTGAGAAAGTCTTTGTAGAAGCAACCCCACTAGAAATTTTGGTGTTGCATGCTTTACAAAAAGGCTTTCCCTGTGTCTTTCTCAGATATATTGAAATGCGCCCACACGGTGGCCATGTTGACTCTAATCCAATAAGGCGCGTGCAGGTTGTGGTTGTTGATTGCGCCCTCACTGTTTCGGTTGCATTAAAAAAAATCGGCCGAAACCGAAAATGCATTTTTTTTGACAGACGAAAATTTTCGGTGGCTGAATACTCATGCATCCATAATATAAACAAGTTCAACATACTTGTGCAACAACATACTCCCTCTGAGTTAATTAACAATTTACTTAACCAAGTTACTTATCTAAAGTATTTATACCCAGAATTTGTGTATTTTATGCCGTTCTTTTTCTACATATGCAGTTATTTTCCTACATATTCTTTTATTTAGATTATTTTTTATACAATTATTATCTCGGTGTGTCTGTGCAGTCATAACAAGCAAATTCCTGCAGGGTCTATAGTACAACTAAATCTACACGCAGCAATGTTACAGTTCGTTCTCGTTACACTTGTTTATTGTCTTTATTTTTCCATTTTCTGATCGTGTATTATTTCTTGTTACACTGGGCATACTAGCAACAAGAATTCCATCAGAAACCATTCATATCTTTATCTTTAACATTTGCATAACTTAGTCCTTGTTATTGTTAGCATTAGCTTTAAGCTAGCTGTTCCCATAGACACGCCAGCTCGGTAGGTTTGCTCTGCAAAATCCTGTGAAATGAGCTGTAGGGAGTTTGAGATGTGTGTAACGCAAAAATAAGGCATAATGGCAGTGCTGGGGAGCTGCTTTGGGTCGGTTTTTGCGCAGCGTGGTGCGGTAATTCCGCAGAAACGTGCTGTTTGCGTGTTAACGCCATTTTGAGGACCCTATCGTTGCTAAGATGCAAGGACTGCGTTACCAGGACTGCCTGTTTCTTTTTGTGTGTTCATATACATAATCTGAACACAACAAGCTTTCTATTGACCACTTTTCCCTAAATATTTAATCTGTTTTGTGTCCTAATTGGTATCTGAAGCGTCTGTGGATCAATAAAGGGCCCGGGCGCCATGTTCTTTTCAACTCCTTCTCCTCAACACAGACCAGCATAATACCCCCAAAAAACCTTAACTACACAAAATAGCATACTCTAGATCGTGTATGACAACACGATAAGCTCGACAGGGTTGAATATTTGTAAGAAACGCTCTTACCCTCGTGTGTTTTGGCGATCTTCGCCATTTCTCTGCCTGCGTGATCGCTCCAGGAAGGCCTCTGACTGCTCCGACTTACAGCAACCGCGCATGCGTAGTACCAGACTGGGCGTAAACATAACCACAATGTGGACAAAAGTATAAAGATACGCCTGCTTTTCGGGGTTTGGGCTAAAAATAAAGGACAAGCTTAATGCTTCAGTATATCAAGACATTTTTGACAACATGCTTCCAACTTTGTGGACACAGTGTTTCGGAAAAGACCCTTTTCTATTCCAGCATGTCTGTGCCCCAGCGTAAAGTGCCCCCATATAGTCATGCATGAACACACCAAGGCAACAGTATCTTGCTCAAGAGTATCTCAGTGGTGCCACTAGCAGTCCTGGGATTCGAACTTATGACTCTCTGAACTCAGGGACAACAGACTAACCACCAGGCTGCACAAAACTGCACAAAGCAAGGTCCACAAAGACATGGATGGACAACTTTTGTGTGGAAGAACTTAACCTCAACCCGATCCAACGTTTTTGGAATCAACTAAAGCAGAGAATGAATGGACACAAATTCCCACAGAAACTCTCAAAATCTTGTGGAAACGCTTCCAAGAAGAGTGGAAGCTGTTATAACTGCAAATGGGGACTGACTCCTGACTCCCAATATTTTTGTCCATAGTGTGTAAAAGGACATAGAAACAACAAAGGCTTATGAGTCAAATAAATAGTTCAACCTTTATAAAAGCAAAAAGGAGATGATATTACATTCAGTAATTGACTTTGGTTAATATGTACTTAACATTTCTGATGCTGATATGTATTGCTTATTTAAGACTAAATACTGCAGGCAGGACAGGACTACACAGATTGCAAAAAAAATTACACAAGAAAACTATATAACATTACAGAACAGAACATCAGCAATAACATTACTAGTGTGAATTAATACAGTATTATGGCAGATTTTGTATTCTAGCAGCAATGTTAATAGCTGTGAAAAACAGGTGAACTACGAATAACAGAAATACATTATACAAAAAGTGTCCGAAAAACGCATCGGCCCTCTACTACACACATTTGGATGGTACGTGATAAAAATAATTCTGCATCATTTCTTAGCTCATTTGAAGATAACTTACTGATCATGTGTTATATTATTGTTGTGTGATAATGGAAAGAAATATCAGAGAAAATTATGAATTCAGAGATCATTAAATAATGTCCAGAGAACAATATAAAATCACAAAATCTTAAAACCTGGAAACAAATCATTAAGCAACATTTACTAGTCATGAGGTTTAAGAAAAGTTTTTGTGGCCTGAGTGCAATGACGTGCAGTGGAGGGTTAACTAGCAACAATATGACTAACAGGTGCAGTGTATAATAAACAGAGGGAATTTACTTCAGGTTTGTTCAGGGGAGCGTCAGATCGGATGTGATTTTGTTTATGGTGGCCCTTGGGATCAGGAAAATGTAAAAGTTCAGTTCAGGTGTGTGTGTTAGGGAGTGAAGTCCAGATTCTATTCAGTTCTTGTTTAGAAGTCAACACTGTAAGCTTAAATTGGATTTCTTTTTTTTTTTTATGAAGTTGGAATAGCAGTAAAAAGTTATACAAAATTTGGGGAAACAAAAAGCCATTAACTAGCAGCAACATGACAAAACATGTACAGTATATAATACACAAAGGGAATTGACTGTAGGTTTCAACAGGAGAGAGTCTGTTCGGATGTGATTTTGTTTATGCAGAATGCAGAATTCAGGCCAGGTGTGTATTAGTTTATGAAGTGCAGGTCACAACTTTGTTTCCAAATTTGATTTGTGCATCTCAGTTGTTTGATCTGTCACTGAAAGTTACCATATGTTATCTCTCCCCTCATCATCTGCTACTATTTTATTGCATTCTTTTCATTTTTATTGCATTAACACTAAGTCATAAACCATTCTACAGTACTTCTACAGAAATGTCAGTGTTACACTGTTATTTTATTACAATAATGTTCTTGTCTTTGTTTTGCACTATAGCTTATTGTCTATCTTTTTTATTGTCTTTTTCTTTTATTCTTTCTTGTTGCATTGTGCATGCTAACGATGCAGGAGTTTACCTCAGAATAAAGCTCGTTATGTTATCTATATCTTAACATTGTAAGCTTATATATATAAGTTACTTATCTATAGTATTGATACTTTGTGTATATCGTTCATATAGATTTTTTTGCATTTCTATACATTTTGTATTTAAAATTGCACGACATTTTACACAATGTCCTACTCAAATTCAGCTTTAACCTTTTCATGATATGCTCTGTGGTCTCACCCATTCTGGGCAACTCAAGCCTGCATCTCGTGACTCTGCTGCACACGCAACCCTTCTACATCAGGAGACGTGGTAATGGACAGGTAACTCGACCAATCAGCAGCAAGTCTACCAACACTTTCGTCCAATAGCGTCACCAAGTTTGTAGAGAGAGGGCGGCACTTGGTGGCCTGTAACATAGTTACTGAGAAGGAAGGTGAAAAACGAGCTGAAGTGAAGATGGCGAGGGGGTCCCGGTGTTTGCGGAGGGCTGTAGCAGAGTGTATTAAACACTTACCGTCCACAGCAAGTCGAGAAACACCGGGGAGGAATGGAGTGAGGTAAAATGAAGCTCATTGTCCCTAAACTGTCATTTCTACGCCCTACATTGTCTGGTGTAATTCGTTTAGGCTACATTAGCTTAGCTGAGAAAGTTAGTGAACGGTTACTGGTGGCAAATAAAGTTAAAAGAGTGACATATTTGAGCTAAATATGTCTTTTGAAGTGGTTAAAAAGTTAATAAACGTTATAAGAGAAGATATACCTTACCTTGACCCTGCAGTGACTCAGGAACAGGCTAAGAGGTCAGTGTGAGCAGCTGTTAGTGACGGCTCACCTGTTTTTGTTACCGAACAGGTCACCAGGTGCTCAGATATCAGTGTTAAATGTTAAATAATGTCTTTGATATATCAGCATACTCTCAGTGGGATGTTAAATAAACCTTTGTTTTTTAAAGCAATTCGTCCCTTGACTGTTCTGTGCAAACATCTGCTTTTGACCAGTTGAACTAATGTAACCTAATCCTCTGTAGAGCTGCTGCACCATGCAAGTTTAATGTTCTGTCTGATTTTGTTTAGTTGTTTGTTTGCCCACAGCCCCTCTGTAAGGCTCTTCCAAAATTTGCAGAAGCATTGCTTTAAAGACTGTGGCACTAACCATTTTCCCAATTTGAGGGCTGTCTGACTTCACTGACCGGCTCTTTCCTCATACAGTCAGACATTTAATGGCATGTAAAGCTCTCTGTGTTGCGTAATACACCCGGCTATGACGTCAGTCCCAGTGATACCCGAGAGCAGTTTTTGTGAGAGAGCGAGAGATCTGGTGCCCTTCCTCATCCAGCTGCGGGTACACAATGTTCCCATGGAAAACTATGGCTGGAGACAGGCCCACGGAGGCTAAATTGGGTCTCTGGCCAGAGGCCATACTACAGCCTCAGGTGGCGACTCCTTCGTCACCCTTCTCTAGGTTTATTGTTGTCCCAATGTTTCACAATGGTTGAGGTTAAAAGTCTTGAGTCACAGGTGATGAGTGAAATTATTCATGTTTTGAATCGTACCTTCTTGTTGAGGTTTAAAGTCTGAGTCTGAAGTCAATATTTGTGATAAAGACCAATACTGTCTGAGTATTTTCTGACCTCGTATACTCAAAGCAGGTGTTTTGAATGGTGCCTTATCCAGTGTGTGTGTGTGTCCCAACGTTTCATGCTTGTTGAGATTGAAAGTCTGAGGTCAAAAGTACTGAAATTAGTGATTGTAGAAATGTGGCACAGTCTAAATTCTTTCTGTACCATGATAATTGTGTTCTGTTTTGTTATCCTGGAAACAATACCGTCGCTGAATTTCTCTCAAACAAGTTGCGAAAACTGTCAATGGATTTTTTTTCTCCTTCAAAAAAACAAAAAACCTGCCTATACTGGTATCAGTTCTCACCAGTCAGAATGACTTGCGCCTCTTTTGCCTGTCCTGCTTCTGAATACAGTACCGATCACACGTGTCCTCCTTCTGAATACAGTAATACTGAATGCGTAGGTCCTCCTTCTGAATACAGTAATACTGAATGCGTGGGTCCTCCTTCTGAATACAGTAATACTGAATGTGTGGGTCCTCCTTCTGAATACAGTAATACTGAATGCACTTCCAGTAGCCTATATGGTGTTTCTAAACTTTTGATCAGAGCCGTTCTAGCACAGTTATTCTTTCTGACTCTTTGGCATTAGTATGTTCTGTGGGGGTATAGCTGACATGTACTAGAAATGAGCAGTTTTACCCACGTTGATTGGTCTGTCATGCTTTTCTGAAGTGACCTTGAGTTTAAGAAAGGTGCTAGATAAAAAATAAAAATTATTATTGCTATTGTTAATATTTAACATCACACATTACCTGCTAAAAATAGTACAGTTTCTGATAGGAGTGTTTCAGTACAATATGTTTTAAATAAAAATACATTTTTATTTTATGCAGAGTTAGGTTGTACATTATAAAAATGAAATCAAGTGTACTGACCAGTTGTCATGGTTTCTGCAACCATGAACGTTGAACTGTTGATATATAACATAGGGCTGGGCGATTTGGCCTAAAAGCAAAATCTCAATTAATTGAACGTTTTAACTCGATTACGATTAATGAACGAATATTTTACTTATTTTTTTCTTTTTTTGCCCTCACTGACATGTTGCTCAGTTGTCTCAGCTCTCTATTCTCAACATGTCAGCGGAATAATGTAACATAGAGGAGCGGGGTCACGTGACTCCACACTCGGTAGTGTTTTTAAAGGGAAAGTAATCAAAATAATCGACCTGGAAAAATTTGATCGATTATAGGTTCTGCATTTCGATTTCGATTACTTTTTGATTAATCGCCCAGCCCTAATATAACATATACAGCCAGTATACCACAGGTATTGTGTGTACATATTGTGCATGGCCAGTTTTCCACCGATCTGAACTAAGGAGGATTGTGAAATATTCATTAACTATTAATTATTCAGCTAATATATGATTAGTGATTTGCTCCAGTTCACTTTCAGTCACTAGGAGTGTTAGTGTGTAGAGTTGGTACTGGACTCTTGGTGGTCACCGAATCATAGCCACACATGGAACTCTTTAACTAAGCTTTTCACAATTCTTCTCCAATCTCCTATTCTCAGCACTTTCATTCTCCTTCTTGCTTTCATTAATGCTCCTTGTTAGTTGTATCCAGTGTATTGGGAACTTGGGGAACTGTAAAACGGCAAATCATTTATAAATGAAATATACATGTATCAGTAAATATGAAACATACCACAAAGAAACATGCTCCTATGAGAGTGGTTTGGCAAAACTAAGTATTAGCCTCAAAATTTGTTCTGCTCAGGGGCACTATGGCACATCACTGATTTTATTTTTATATATAATATATGATTTCAGTAATATTTTGGGCAAAATACTTTCTTTGGGCAAAATACTTTCTTTCTATGTTAGAATTGAAATAATGATTTAAAAGAGAAGTGTGTCTTCACTTTTAAATCATTATTTCAATTCTAACATAAAACAAAAGTTAGGTTTTTGTTTTTAAAATATGTGCAGTTTTTAAAATAAATTATTATCTACTGAGTCAGTAATAAATGGACAACGAGTTTGGTGTATTCTTTTTGTTAAAATACCAAATTCACCTGTAGCATCTTGTTTTAAGTTATTATTTAAAATGACTGGTTGATCTGTGGGAGCTTAAGATTACGTTCAATGTAATTTTACACCTTGAGGTTCGACAACATCTAGTTTGACTTTGTTGGACAACTGCGTACATTGACTGTAAAAGTGATATAATATGTAATATAAAGTGCTCATAAACTACATATGCAGTGATTAGTTAGTCTCATGTTCGTGTTTAATAGTAAGTTATTGACCATTCAGTATTTATGTGTAGTACTCCCCCCTATGTGTGAGTATTTTTGCAGTTTTCTCCAGCTGGGACCCCAAAAATACATGATGTTTGTGTTTCTCAGCGTTATGGTGAGGTGTGTATATGAGTATGTGTTTTATGTGAAAACAGTTCCTACACAGTTACATTCTCATTTTTCTTGGGAGAAAAGTTTGGGTGAGTTTCTGATCACTAATCGTTAATTCTGCTCGTTGTCCACAGGTACTTATCGTCATGCGGAATTCTGATGACCCGGATGCCGCCTCTTCTGAGGACAGTGTCTGGCCGTGCTGCCGTCACACCAGCCAGAAGCTTTTTCAACCTCTCTGATTCCTTTAATAAGAGGAAAGAATATTCTGAGAGGCGCATAATTGGGTAAGGTGGAACCCGTGTGACACATGAGAGATTTCTATGTTTATCCAAGCCTATAATTAGCTTATGCTCTAGTGTCTCTACACAACTCATATTGGTAATACAACAGGTTGGCAGCTGGCCCTCTGGGTTTTAGCAGTTTTCTACCAAAGTTAGAGGTTATCTCAGTTAAAAAGACTTTTAATATCACTAGGGAGCTTCAGATGAAATTTGAGCCTAAAGTGCACACTGAATCGAGTTTTATATAGTTTCACCATTCTCATAAGTGTCACATTGCACATTCCTTTGCCACTGCAGTTTACATACAAACAGCTGGGAACTTCTCAGAAGTTTTAAAACGTCTGCATGTTGAGGAAACAGCAGTAAAATGATATTTTAAAGCAGCTTTTAGAAATGCCGGCTTGACACCAGTTCTGTATCCTTGCTAAAATTAATTGCGAAGTGATCTTGCAGTAAAAATATAATTTGTGTGGCGACTGCTGTGAGAAAGAAAGCTTTAAACTTTACTTGGATTATGTAACTTGGCGATTCCTGAAGTCGTTCAGCTGGCTGAGTTAACATGAGACATTAATGCACACCAAATTGCTGGCATACAACATCTGACCTTTATGTTAGTCTTTCCCAACCAGAGAGTTTGTGAGGTGAGGGAGTTATCCTCTTAAACTCATGACCCCATGCACTGTTTTTCCTTTGATGATTTCTGTCCTGACATGTCCAGTCTGACATTTTTCACATGGTTTCCATTTTGAGTTATGCACGTCTGTGATGTTTGTCCCACTTTTGTCCTTGCGTGGCCATCACTCATGCTACTCTCTTGCCTTCTCCGGCTGTTTATAGGTATTCCATGCAAGAGATGTATGACGTGGTGGCCAGGGTAGAGGACTACCTTCAGTTTGTGCCCTGGTGCAAACGCTCAGATGTCATCTTCCGACGCTCTGGCTTCTGTAAGGCCAAGCTAAGCGTGGGCTTTCCTCCTGTGATGGAGAACTACACTTCCCTAGTTACGACTGTGCGTCCTCATTTGGTCAAGGTGAGTCCTTTGTCAAACCAGTGTCCTTTTGCTTTGGCTTTAGAGTATGAGCACCATACCTTGAAGTGCGTGCTGCAGAGATTGTAACTTCATATCATGTTGATGATGATGGTTTTGATGTATTTATTTATTTATTTTTCTGAAGGCCTCATGCTCAGATGGAAAACTGTTTAATCACCTGGAGACCGTTTGGCGTTTCAGTCCCGGCCTTCCTGGCTACCCTCGCACATGCACCTTGGACTTTGCAGTAAGTAACATGAACATGCCTCCTACAGAGATTTTTGTTTGTTTGTTTTTGTTTTTTTGTTTTTTCTAAGACCATGGTGCATTTGCTTCCATTCTGTGGCTGAGTTTTATATCTTGAGAAACTGGGACTTTATGGAGACAAATGACATTTACTTGTATTAGTGTACAAATGCAATGAAATTAATCAAATGCAAACGTTTTACTAAACCTTTCTACTTTAATCACAATACGTAAACTCATCTTTGAATATCTGGTCAAACTTTAAGGCAAATCAAGTTTTGGGCTTATGTGACCAATTTTCTTTGAGCAATTCTTGTGCATTTCTACTCTACATTAGCCTGGTAACTTCAAGATGTCTGCTTTAAAATCTCAGCTTACCAGTTCATAGAAAACAATGTCTCCAGTTTTTCTGCAGAATAAAATGACCTCTACATTTCCAAACCCAATTATTCATTCACAGTTTACATTGTCACTTATATGTGCATAGAAGCACAAAAACCTCTGTCCACTTTGATCTTTATTTGTGTTATGTGATAGCCAAAAGATCTGGAAATGCTTTTTGTTAGCATGTTACCTGGGTGACGCTCTCTCTGCCTGATCCTCCTGTGTGTACTTCCGCACAGCTCTTTAAGTTGTATAGTGTATACCTGATTTAGCACAGGTTTAAATGCATTTCTGTTGTCATTCATGACTGAATTGCTTTTCTCCCTCTTTCTGTGATCCAGATCTCCTTTGAGTTCCGTTCCCTCCTGCATTCTCAGTTGGCCACAGTGTTCTTCGATGAAGTGGTCAAGCAGATGGTCTCTGCATTTGAACGACGGGCCTGCAAACTGTACGGCCCTGAGACGCAGATACCACGTGAGCTGATGTTCCATGAGGTCCACCACACATAGCCTTCCTTTCTCTCGGGCTGGCAGGGAAAGAGGGCGTTCTGGGGGTTGTGGGTTGTGGGAGGTGGGGGTGGGGGGGTTTGAGGGTCTCGCCTTACAAAGACAAATTCATGTGCCTCAGTAGTTACAGTGCCTGGTGAAAACAAGACATTTGGTTTTTAAAAACATTTTATTTTTTTAAACATTTGATGCTTTTATCCAAAATTATTGTGGCTGGATGTAAATTTTGAGCTTGATGACACCTGCTGAGCCCTGCCAACCTGCCTTACTCCTTCTGTGAATAGCGTGCTGTGTACACAGTACACTTGAGCCATACTGTTTTAAAGGCAACTGGTGAAGGGTGTATGAGGAATGGCCTGTTCAGGGCTCAGCGAACAGATAGAGGTTTTGTTAATGGTGCGGAGGAGATGGAACCTGTTATTTGGGGACAAGCATAAAAGGACTTGAGCCGAAGTTGTTTCAGGAGAGGGCAAATTGGTTTTTGGATCGTCAGGTAACCATTTTTAAATACACATTTTAAAACCATTTAAGATCATAACTGGATGTTCCAGTAAGGGTGGATGCATCACATCATGTGTAAACACCATCTGTATTTATTTTTGCAACTGATAAGTATTAAATTGCAGATTGTTATTAAAGGGACAAGGAACAATTGGTTGGCGTGCACAGTGTAGAACAGGTGCATAGTATTTATGTGTCAAATGATGCTGCAGCCTAGTGCACATGCCCAGTCAAGGTTGCAAATAAGACTGAGTAGCAGGATTTTTTTTTGGTCTTCCATACCAACATCACAAGGGCTTTTTGAAATGAGTGAGAAAACACTTGCACAGTGATTTCACCTGTGCATAGTGAGTATAATGTCACCAAGTCTCAAAGAAGGATTTGAAGTTGGCACGTTTGGGTTGACCTAAATGAAGTGCCTTAATTTGCTGTCTTTACAATGATGATAGCACAATATGTAACATCTTATGGTGTATCTCAGCAAGTGTCCAAATGAAAGGACTACTGTTTATTGTAAAAGTGTGCAATATATTTGTAAAAGTAGATTTTTAACACACAGTTCCATGCAAGTTAGGATATCCACTGCTTCTAAAAGGGCCCAAACTCGGGGGGGCCGAAGGGGAAATAACGTTTCTTTCGGGGCTCTCTGGAAATTGCTGTAGTAGTGCGGTATCTACCACGACAGACCTTAAAGATTCCAGTTCAACACCCCATGCCCTTAATGCCTTTGTACCTAACGAGTTACATATTATTTATCACTATCTTAAAATATGTATGCTTTGACATCCTATAAAATATTTATTTTGGTTCTGGGATAACCACATGTACATAACTGTTGTAAGACCACAGCCTAGACTACAGTGTACAATGTAGATTTTTTTTTCCCTTGTAGAGGGGAGTATTTTAGCATTGATTGGGGGTTTTAATGAGTGTCGTGGTGAATATGTATTCTGCCTGCATGGTTTATAAACTATTTTTATATTTAAAAATCTTGTGTGGTGTCTGTTGAGTCTTGTTTGTCAACTGTCCAGTTCAGACTGGTTTCACCTTCAAAATAGGATGGATCAGACAGATCATATGAGAGATAATTTTAGAGACCCTCGAACTGTACGCTTCACAACAGCTGGTGTTAAAGATAGCGGAACATTGCATTACACAATTAGATACAACTTAATTACTCAGTACCAAAGAGTCTTATATTCTTTTCCTCTTAAGTTCCATTGACTGAATAGCCATTCATATTTCACTCCAACATAACTATTTCCAACCTAAAAATTCCCTTAGCTATACTCGGGTTGTTTTTGTCCTGTTATAAACTGATTTATATAAATCAACTGTTTTGTTGCACTGTATTGAACCCAATTTAAAACACTTCAGGATGAAACCCTCTTAATCTATGACGAATGAGAAGGGTATACACTATTGTAAAATAGATGGAAATGTGATGGTTTCATGTCACAAAAAACAGTAAATTATGTAAACTGTCTAGATCTGATGTGTCATTTAAAGGGAAACTCCAAACTAAGACTAGCATTAAACATGTAATGTAGCATCCTGTACTGCTGCATTGTCTGTTTGACAGAACTAATTTTATACATTTTGATTTTCAACCATCGGTGTTCTCCCACTACACCACCTTGCTTGCATTAGACAAATACATCTTATAACCATTAGATATTTCTCACAGTGGAGAAGTCTTGCGACTAATGTGGGAAGTGAGTAGGCATGCTTGTGAGAAACAATTAGATTTTTCCAGTGAGGCCCTTGTTAATAATGGTATTATGGTAGAAACTCCCAAAATCTGATACAAAAAACTGAGCATAGAATCTTGTTCTTAAACATTTTACAACCCTTCCCTTATCAGATACAAGGTCAGTGAGGTGTACTGTACATGTAAGAAACATCTTGTGCACAGTTGTCTTTCAGAACATTTATATTTTTATTAAATAAAAAACACAGTAATTGAATAATGTACAAAATATTTGTTACGTGAGATTTGAAAGGGGAAATTATTGTTTTAATTATTTGCTGAAAAGCCACATGATCACTGCCAAGAAGAGGATGAACTGAGTAATGGCGTTTAATGGCATTCCATTTCTTAGAGACCTTCCTGCCAAAAATCCACTTTCAACTGAAAAGACTTTTCCCCCCATCAGACAAAAATAAGTGACTAGGAACCTACACCAATGCTCATCCTTCTAAATGAGGTTTTTACACCCAAGTTGTTCTACCTTCGGGGCTTCTTAGTCAGTTGGCTGGGCACCACACCTTTTACAAATGTAGCATCACAAACAAACTCGAGCATGTTTATTCTGAAGCAAGATGGTTTAATTGTCTGAGCACTGAGTGTACCTCCCGGACACTGGAGGCCTAAACAAGACAAATGTACAAAAAAAAAAAAAAAAAACCAAACACAGAATGGACAAATGTAAGAAAGGAATTGGCTGACATCTACCTCAAAATTCCTCAACTTCTTGATCCCCCAATTCAAAGGCAGACTGCCCTAGTGTGTTACTTCTGAGGTCCACCTGATTCACCAAACGGCAAACATTCTAGCCTCATCACTAATCATTCAGAGCATCAACGCAGCAGATAAAGTGTGTGCAAATATTTCCAATTGACCACTGAGCAAACTGAGCATGAGCAGCTCAGACAGCTAGAGACCAGTCAGTTTATTTGTCTTCACAGCAACAGGTTTAGGTCTTCAGTTGAGCGGAGAGGCATGATTAGACTTTTTTTTCTCGAAGAAACACACGATGGGGTCTTCCATTTCTTGAATGTCACACTCATGGGTAGTCAGTCTGTCAGCAGGTCAGGAGGCTGCTTGGGAAGGGGCAAATTATGTCCCCTGCCCACAGCCTCCTACCTTTATGTCTTTCAAGCACTTTTGGTAGTGAAGTTTAGAATCCCATACCACCCATGCCTCCCATTCCTCCCATTCCTCCCATTCCACCCATGCCTCCTGGCATTTCCTTCTCTTCCTTCGGCAACTCTGTGACTACGGCTTCGGCAGTCGACAGCAGGGATGCAACGCCAGCGGCGTCCAGCAGTGCGGTCCTCACCACCTACAGGGGGAGCCAGAGAGACATGTAAGAACCGCTGCAGTTTCTTCAATTCATAGCAGATGGTTTAAGATACCCAATGTCACCATGACCTTTTTTAATGAAACCTAGTAGAGCAGGGATTCCCAATTCCAAATCCTGGACAACACACACACTGGGCCAATCCATCTTCTTACTCTACACACACCTGTCCAGCTGACAAGGTGCTTGTTAATTAGTTAATGAGTTGAACTCAGGTGTGACAGAGGAGAGGCACAAAAAATGTGATGTCTAGTACTGGGACCCCCTGTGAGAATGTTCCTGAAGAGCAAGAAAGCACAAAAATGCTATTTGTTTACAGACCAGTGGTCACCAAATCTCCTGCTACAGATGTACATTCTAAAAGGGTTGGTTTCAACCAAAATCTCCAAATCCAAACAGCTCTGATCTCCAGATGAGGGGCTTGATGACCATTGATACAGACCCTGTCTAGAAGCATACTCCACCAAACAGGACATACCTTGGTAGGGTCAATGATTCCTCTCTCCACCATATTTACATATTCCCCATGAAGGGCGTCATAGCCAACATCTGCATTGCCCTGCAAGATCTTCTCCACTACAAGAGAGCCTTCCACGCCTGCATTCTTGGCGATGGTCATGGCAGGAATTCGTAGGGCTTTGCGGATGATGTCGATACCTGAAAGAAACATTCAACATGATCAAGCTAAACTGATTACACCACACTGTTACTGTACTATTCTATAGACTACACCATCGGCTGTAAACCCTTTTAATTCAGAAAAAGATGAACACGTCCTCACCAATTTTCTGGTCACCATTAGCAGGTTTGATGGTGTCCAAAGAAGGGATGCAGCGCAAGAGGGCACAGCCACCTCCAGGGACAATGCCCTCTTCAACAGCGGCCCGGGTGGCATTCAGTGCATCAGTCACCCGGTCTTTCTTCTCATTCACCTCCACGTCACTCGTCCCACCAACCTAAAACAGAGCAGGTAAACCACCACTGTGTTTGATCTGACTGTTATGGAGGAACATCCTGTGTGAACTGTAGCTTGATTCAAACTTGCTTATAGAAGACTATTAAATAGGTAAGCCTCCCGTCACCATAGAGTATAAAAGGTGTTATCTCGGTTTCAATACAGAATAGTGTTTGATATTGCTTCAATGTAGTGCGACGTAAAACATTTGCCATCGTAGTGTGAAGGTTGTTTAATATCAGATCTGCAATCTATGCAGATTCATTTTCATCGCAGACAGAGATGAGCATATTGAGAAATTCTACATGATAATTCTCACACGTCTCTCTCCCTTACTTATGTGTGTATATATATCTATATCTATATATCTATATATATACACACACACACACACACACACACACGAGTGTATATATATATATATATATATATATATATATATATATATATGTGTGTGTGTG
>JBBPDE010000002.1:8218790-8243824 GCA_037974605.1 Nannopetersius ansorgii
TAATCTATTCACAATGTTGGGTTGGGAGCTGGGTCTATACTATGCAAGCTATGATGACTTTCACCTTGATATTTTAGTGCGGATTTACGCTCTCTCTGGTTCGTGACTTTTCCAGATCGCACCTCGCTCTCTCTGTCGCACTCTCTCTGTGCCTCTCTCTCTCTCGTTCGTGACTTTTCCGGAGTGCGCGGATCCACTCTCTCTTATTCTCTGTCTCTCTCTCATTCCTGACTTTTACGTATGTAAACCTCGGGTGAATATTTACATTTTCTTTAAGGGTAATGTATTAAACTGAGTTCCGAGTTCCGGTTTACACTATAAGAACAGGCATTGGGATCATTTTGGGGAGGGGGGCATTTTAATCTAGATTAAAAAAAATAATCTATGCCCACCTCTAATAAATAAATATATATATATATAAATATGTGTACGTCTGTGTGTGACATTTTTACATTTTAAGTAGACCTAAACTGCCTGCTGTTTTACCTTCAGCACAGCCACGCCGTCGGAGAGCTTGGCCAGGCGCTCATTGAGCTTCTCCTTCTCATAGTCACTGGTGGTGTTCTCCAGCTGCTCTGCGATCTCAGCCACACGCTTCTCAATGGCGGCAGAGTCTCCACGGCCCTTCAGGAGCATGGTGTCGTCCTTGGTCACGACTACTTCACCCACGCGGCCAAAGTCATGTGCCTGTATGTCCTCGATAGCAAGGCCCATAGCTTCATCACCAAACACCTGAATACAGAGTTAAGAGAAAATCTTTGGGTGAATTGCATGAAAATATCTGAAGAGAACTATGCACTAAAGAAGCAATCAGGACAGGTTTAGGAACCTTTGGAATACATACCACACCTCCGGCAGCAATCGCCATATCTTGCAGCTGGTTCTTCCTGTTGTCTCCAAAGCCTGGGGCCTTGACCGCAACAACCTGCAGCCCAACCTTTAACCTGTGGGAAGTTAAGTATAAGTTGCAGTATTGACCTTTCGACCACATCCACCAGCAATAACTTACTATCCAGAGCGTACTTCTAATTAACATTACATATTTAGGTAAAAGTAGAAATAGAAATAGCACAGACCACTTTTAAATATAAACACCTATTTACAGCATGGCTCTAAACTATTTTAAAAGTACTCTGCTCTTGGCTATAACGGAGCTATCTTTAAGCATTCAGTGAAAAGTATGGGGTAAAACTAAAGTCAGACAAACCTGTTGAGGACTAGAGTACTGAGGGCCTCTCCGTCCACATCCTCAGCCACAATGACCAGGGGCTTGCGGTGCTGGTTGGCCAACTCCAGGGCTGGCACGATGCTCTGGATGCTGGAGATCTTCTTCTCACTCAGAAGCAGATAGGCATCCTGGAACTCACATTTCTGACCTGTAGAGAGTAGAGGTCGGTCACAATTACTTCATGCATACATGATCAAATAACACAATTTGCCCTCAAGCACAAATACTTTTCATGGTAGCTAGATATTACAAATATTACTTTATTTATTTATGACTAATTTTGGGCTATCAGTATGGAGCACATATGGGTAATCAAGTTATCTAATGATGGAGTAAAATAATTTGCAATTTATAAATGCGAACAGCAAGGACACTTAAATGCATTTTTTAACTGGGCAATCGACTTTAACTGGATAATAGACAGACCTAGTACAATGAGATGTTACTAGCAAGGATAGCTACCTGGGGGGTATTCCAGAAGGAAGGTTATGCTACATAACCGGGTAAGTTCTGCACTAACTTACCCTTGAAATTACCCGGTTATGTAGCATAACCTGCTTTCTGGAATACCCCCCAGGTCACTTAAGCTTATCCAGTAATCGCCGCATTTTATTAACAAAGATTTATTATAGTCTATTTAACGGACATCTGATATTTACTGAGTTACTTGGTTCCATGATCACCACAGACCAAATTTTGGGGATTATTTATTTCATTAGTGTACGTCATGGATACTAACTAACCTTTAGCTGTGTTGATGAAATAGGGAGAGATGTAGCCACGGTCAAACTTCAAGCCTTCAATGATCTCCAGCTCATCATGTAGTGTCTTGCCATCCTGTCGATCAAATCCAGTTTATTAGAAGAGAGGAAAAACTCCCTTATTTTCCATCTATTGATTAACCAAATTTAAAAACACGTACCTTCACTGTAATAACTCCTTTCCGTCCCACTTTCTTCATGGCATTTGAGATAATTGTGCCAACCTCTGTGTCTCCATTGGCGGAAATAGTGGCCACCTACATCAATGCAGGAAAGGAATGTTGCAGTTAAAACACTACAGAATTCATGTAACTGCATAAAGGCTAGAATGCCTCACATTAAGAACATCATCCTTCTAATCCAATACCTGGGCAATTTCCTCAGGTGTGGTGACTGGCTTCGACAAGTTCTTAAGTTCATTGATGACAGTTTCTACAGCAAGCATGACCCCTCGGCGGATCTCCACAGGGTTGGCACCTTTGCTAATTGTGTCAAAACCCTCCTTGGCGATGGCGCGTGCCAGCACAGTGGCTGCTGTGGTGCCATCACCGGCCTCCTCGTTGGTGTTGTTAGCCACATCCTGCACCAGCTTGGCCCCGATGTTCTTGTACTTATCCTTCAGGTCAATACTTTTGGCCACTGTGACTCCATCTTTGGTGACCTTGGGGCTGCCCCAGCTCTGCTCAATTATGACTGTGCGACCCTGGAGGTGGAAGCACACAGTATTTTAACTAAACAGTGGCTTATTCATGAGGCCAAGCTTAGAAACATACAAACTACAAACCATCACAGTACAATAATCTACACAATACATGTGTCTGGGTTCCACAGTTATATATATATATATATATCCGCTCATTATTGAAATCTGTTGACTTAAAAAAAAATGTTTTTTAAAAAGATACAAAATGTAACAGATATAATTAACTGAAATGCAATTTCTCTTAACTTTGTGTTGTCTGTACTTAAAGAAAACACCAAGCATTTATTTAAAGGCAGTGTAGCTGTTATTTTGTATATAGATTCTCTATACAATGACACGACAGACGTCCAGGCCAGGGCAACCCAACTAACCTTTGGTCCCATGGTAACAGCCACTGCATCTGCCAGCAGGTCCACACCCTGGAGCATGAGAGCCCTGGCATCCGCTCCGAACTTGACATCCTTGGCATAGGTGCGAGTGAGGTGTGGGGCCAGTGCCCTGCATACTGGCCTCATCTGTCTCATCACACTGGGTAAGCGCAGCATCTCTGTAGAGTAAACAGAATGTGGCGAGTTGTTTTAAAACTGGAAATGTGAAAGTCTGACTTTGTTGCAGAGTTTCATCAGCCAGGTCCACCTCTTTCTCATAACCCATGAGGATTTCATCACTTCACTGAACTGATCCACATGAGTACAACATGGAGAGGCATTAACAAGCCCCTACTGGCCATCAAGTGAACTGCACGACTTTCAAACACTGCTGGTCACTGCCAAGCTCAAGTTCAAATTATCTTAACCGATTTAAAACCATACAATAATGCACCTAGAATCACAGGGCAGAAAATCCTATTTAGTTATACACTATATGGACAAAAGCATTGGACAGCTTAATTCAGGGTTGGGGCTAGGCCCCTTACTTCCATTAAAGGGTAATCTTCTATGCTTCAGCATACCGAAACATTTTGGACAACGCCATGCTTCCACGTTTGTGAACACATTTTGGGGAAAACCTTTTTTATGACACCTTGACTGTGGCCCAGTGCATAAAGCAATGGTCATAAAGACATGGTAGGAGGTGTTCGAAGTGGAGGAACTTGACTGCCCCGCAGAGCCCTGACCTCATCCCCATCCAACACCTTTGGGACGAAATAGAACGGAGACTGTGGGCCTCGTCCATCAATGTCGGACCTCATGAATGCTCTACATGGAAACTCCAAAATATTGCTGTTATAACTGCAAAAGGGGGTACGTGATAAAAAAACAAAAAAACCAAAAATAAAAGGGTCGCGTTTAAACTACAAGATGGTTGGTTCACTTCCCTTCTGCGGGCCCACGTGTGCTCAGGTCACGCGTCACAAGGTCAAACTCGCGCGGCGTCATCATGGCAACGCTTGAGTGTGGAGCGGTGTTTGAACCCACGTGGTCCACACACACACACAGGATGAGCTGGAAATGTAATTAGTTTCAGAAATATAACAGCCTATATAATGGGTTTTATGTGATAACTCCTGCACCACAGTTATGTCCGACATTAAAAGAGTCCTGCTGAAAACCGCTTTAACCCAGCAGAGAGGAAGATCTAGCTCACTGAAGCTTCCAGAAACACGCTGAATCGCATTCACACTACCGCTAGATGCAGCTTTAACTACACGCCCTCAGACGTTAAACCTGATCCCTGATTCAACACAAGCTGATCATGTACAGCCCCACTACATGGACAAAAGTACTGGGACGCATCTCTTGACCGCTGGAATTCAGGGGGGCCTTATTCCAGTGAAGGACAGTCATGATGCTTCAGCATACCAAGACGTTTTGTACAACGCCATGCTTCCAACTTGCTGGGGAAGGCCATTTTCTATTCCAGTTTGACTGTCCCCCAGTGCACAAAGCAAGCTCCATAAAGACGTGGTTAGATGAGTTTGGTGTGGAAGAACTTGACCGGTCCGCACAGAACCCTGACCTCAACCCCATCCAACACGTTTGGGATGAAATGGAACACAGATTGCGAGACTGTTTGACCTCCTACGTGCTCTACAGAATGAATGGTGACAAATTCCCACAGAAACTCCAGATATTTTGGAAAGCCTAGAAGAACAGTGGAAGCAGGTATAGCTGGAAAGGGGGAAGGGCCAACTTCACATTAAAGTATATGTATTTGAATACAATGTCATTAAAGTCCCTGTTGGTGTAATGGCGTCCAAATACTTTTCCATTTACAGAAAGAGTACAATATACAGACATCAATATTTAGACTGCCAGTCCACTACTTGTCACCTACTTGCGCTGTGATTTGTCATTTAATTCTCCTTCCAATCCTCATAATCATTGGTTACACGTTACTTAATTCTTGTGTCTATTTCAGCACAGTTAAACACAGCATAAATACATGCAGGAAAACGCTGCATAAAGTTGAGCTGCAAGCTTCTGAAATCGGGTTAACTTACTGAAATCGAGCTGACAGGATACGGGGAGTTCTTTGCAGAAGGTGCTAGAAGAGCCGGGACTGCTCCTTCGTGACTTACAGCTTCACTAAAACGACACCAGCCACACACGTGGGCTTCTTCATCCGGGTAACACAAGGGCACGCCCCTCAACCTGCACCACAGACTCGTTTTTAAAACGTTTAACTTATTTTTTAAAACTACATAATCATATACATCAGTTGTTGATTTGAACACACGAGAATGTTGTCTGCCACATAACATATATAAAAGAGCATTTTAAGAGTTTTTTTGTTAATGGTAAGCAGTGATTATGCTCGTTCCGGGGCGTCGCGTTCTAGAATTTTCTGGGATGCTATTGGAGAAAAAAAAGGCAGTTCAAAGGTCGGTGTTGTGAAATCACTGGTTAGAAACTAAGCTGTTTTTAGGGTTAATAAGAGTATTTTCGGACTGACCTTCCAGGCGGATTAGCTTGTAACACTAGCTAAAGTGTAAAGTGTACAGACTGTTGATGCTGTTTGGTGATCATTCACTCCTGGAGTCCAGGGAGACATTTATAGAGACAGGGGCATTCACGCATGCGCAGTAGAGTTCTAGATATTTCCACACGTGTGTCCAGAGTCGCAGCTCAGTGTGTTCGTTGTGTTCCATTCCACTTTTGCACCGCAAAATCTACAGCTACAGACATGGTAAGTAGCTCAATTATTATACATTATTAGTCCTGTCAGTCACTTACACTGTCTGTGGGTCCGTGTACCAGCCGGCTAGCAGCCCGGTGATGTTCCTTACAAGGTCATGATCACGGTGCTGTAATGCAGCCATAGTGACTTTTGAACAATCTCCCCATAAAACTGCCTTTTTATTTCAAAGTCATGTTGAAGGCGACTTTTTGATTACCTGGCCAAATCCAGGGGATGTAGATTGGGCCTGGGTGCATCATGACTTGGTGTGGACGTTGGAATGGCATTATGCACTTAGTTTAATTGTGTCATGTTGTTCAGAACACATATAACAACTTGAATAGGTTAGACCTGTTATCCAGAGCTTATCTAGGCTATTTTCCCCTCCTGGTCCTCGTAAATTGGAATTAGCACCGTGTTAGTCATATTTAATACAGTTTTAATACAGCTAGCACATATATTCCTCTTCCTCGGTTTCTACTGCTAGTTAAACTGGACAATGTGATCTTAGTTGTCATATGATCAGTAATAACTGGTTTGCAAAAACGTCAGTGTCCTATACCACGTGTTATATTCCTGCTGAGCCTGTGTGAGTAGAAGTCCAGCTCATTCTGAATGAAAGAGGCGTGGGTTTCACATGAGACCAGCAAGTATCAGACTTGCCCTATAAAGACAAAAGTATTGGGACACCTGACCTTTACACCAACAGGATCTTTAATGACATTATATTCAAATGCATAGACATTAAAATGGACTTGGTCCCCCTTAGCAGTTATAACAGCTTCCACTCTTTTTAGTAGGCTTTCCACTAGATTTTGGAGTTTCTGTGGGAATTCGTGCACATTCATTCTATAGAGCATTTATGAGTTCAGACACTGGCAAGGCCTGACTCTTAATCTCCATTTCACCCCAAAGGTGTTGGATGGGGTTGAGGCTCTGTGCAGGTCAGTAAAGTTCTTCCACACCAATCTCATCCAGCCAAGTCTTGATGGATCTTGCTTTGTGCACTGAGGCAGTTTCTTTCCCAAACTGTGTCCACAAAGTTGGAAGCATGGTACTGGCCAAAATGTCTTCATATGCTGGAGCATTAAGATTGCCCTTCTTTAGAAGGGGCCTAGCTCAAATGCTGAAAAACAGGGGTCCTAATACTTTTGTCCATATAATGTACGTCTTCATTGATGGGTAAAGTCAGCCATGTGACACTAGCCCATGTGGGTGTCCTTTTATCTTCATCTGGCTCAGATTGGTAACATTTCATATCTTTTGTTCCACAATGTTTGGTGGTATTTAACTAATGGTCATGGCTGTATTCAGCTCATTGGTCAGGGTGTTTCATCTGGGCTGCCAGGCGTTCCAGAATTTTCAAAAGATTTTCTGTAGGGCTTATCTTGGTGTCCTTTGTCCTTCACTGGAGGGGTAAACATTTACAGAACCTCCAAATGATCTCCCTCCTCCCTTCATCCCAGTGTCCTCCATCCAGTCCTGCCCACCCTCACGCATGACCTTCACTCAAGGGCAGGGACTCATCTGCTCACAGACATGCACCTGGTGTTGCAAATATGTGGGTCTAAGGCCAGCTTGGGTTACATTCCAACGACACACTCCTAATCCGTTTCTTACTTTTTCCTCAGTTCATACTGAGAGCATGAGCAGTTCCTGCTCTGGGGAGGACAAAGACCAATGGTTCTTTCTAGCTCAGGCATTTCATTTAATCTGATTTAAGAGGGCGCACTTCTAATTAACAACTAATACGCAAGCTAATTCCACAGCCAAGTGTAGGACCAGAGAGAAATCTTAGAAAGAAATCTTCCTGTGTTCAAACACAAACTTCAACCACAAATGTTGGTTAACGTTGGTTTTACTTACAGGCAGCAGTAAAGTCTTAATGAGCTGCTTCTTTCATGTTAAAGCCTGGTTCCCCCCTAGTGGTGTCAATTTAAAACAACATTTTCATAACCTTTACACCAGTGGTCCCCAACCCCCGGGCCGCGGACCGGTACCGGGCCGTGGGTCATGTGGTACCGGTCTGCGGGCTGCACAGAAAAAAAACTGTGTATGTTACCCGTGTTATGTTGTGGCTCGTTGTTATGAAAATGCTGTTAATAAAGCTGTGAGTACACATTGGATTTACGTTTATTATTGTATTTTAAAAATTTCCCATTATTATATTTTTAAAATATCCACATTTTTATGCGTATCATTTATTTGTATAAATACGTATACATATATTTATCTGCCACTTCTTAAATGCCGGGCCGTGAAAATATTTTCTGATATTAAACTGGTCCGTGACCAAATAAAAGTTGGGGACCACTGCTTTACACAACACATGCTTCTCACCTAAACACTAATTATCTTCTCTTCCTGCACAGGCCAAGGCTTTCCGGAAATTCCTCCCGATGTTTGACCGTGTGTTGGTGGAACGGTTAGCAGCAGAGACGGTGACTAAAGGAGGAATTATGCTTCCAGAAAAGTCTCAAGGCAAAGTGCTGCAGGCAACAGTGGTGGCTGTAGGACCTGGGACCACCAACAAGGTAATGTATCCCCTTATACTTGTGTAGCTTAGGGACTGTTTTTGTCTGAGAAGGCTTTCTAAAATAAAACATTGCATTTTGTTTCAGAATGGAAATGTGACCCCCGTCAGTGTTGATGTCGGAGAGAAGGTTCTACTACCAGAATACGGAGGCACCAAAGTGATTCTCGATGAAAAGGTACAGGAGTCTGTAGAAAAATCAGTTCTTTAAGATTTCCCCATCACAATATTTCAAACAATATGTCATCAATAATTACTTGTCTGCAGGGTTCTAATGACTTTCATTTTCCTTCCTAGGACTATTACCTATTCCGGGATGCAGATATTCTAGGAAAGTATGTGGACTAATGTATGTCAGTGTTCATCCTTTATCCGGCCTTGTCATCATAGAGGAGTGGAGAAAATGGTTGTTCCATGTTTTTCTTTTTCCATGTCATTCAATTGTAAATAATTATGATAATGTTTTGTTACATTAATAAAGTGAACTTGGGGGATCTTCATACTCTTTTCGACTTTAAAACTGTATTAATATCACATTTGCAGCCTGTTGTCTACACTAAATGCTTTTTAACTGTCTCTGCACAGTTGGCTGATGTGTTTCTGCTTCTGGGTGGATAAATTAAATGTAAAGAATTTCATAACTTGCATACTAGTATAATAGCAAGTAAGTCTTAAGATTCAGAACTGACAAGTCAAGGGCTTAAATTACAACATGCTTATTTATGTCTTCTGGTCTAATAGCAGATTTTTAAATACCCTGAGCTTTAGTATTTTTTAATATTTGGAAAATATTCAGGTATGTAGTAAAGGAATTTTAATGTGTTCATGTTATCACACTCCTGATCCAAACCATGACCCCTGCAAGGCTATGGAAGATGTGTGTGTATGTGTGTGTGTGTGTATAAATAGTAGGGGCTGGCAGTATGACAGTGTTACTGCTGTAATGAGAATAAGATGCACTTTTCTTAGTGTAATTGGTGTTATTAATACTGCTACAACATTAATACAGCTTAAACCAGTTCTAGAGAAATTCTTGATGCTAGGTCATTTTTGCCTTATTTTTATTTCTGAAAAAAAAGTGGTTATTTGTCCTAGCAACAACTTGGGATATCATAACAAGATATGGCTCATGATTTTGGAATAATTTGAAATCATGAAAAAAAAGTAATGCTTGTGCCTATTGTCCTAAAACTTATTTCCCTTGTCCTCTCCTGGGATGTTAACTCAAGTAATGTGTAACTGCTGGCAATTTACCCTTTGGTAATTCTTGGCAAGGCATTAAGACAAAGCTTCACTGGGAGCAAAGGGTTTAGCCCAAACCGTGAATTAAGAGGAGTCTCAATACTTTTGTCCATGAGCGTATGTTACATATGCCGACCTGCAAAAGGAATCACCACCAGAGGCGCCCCCCCACACACCCTTTACATCCAGCCGGTCGAGATGGTCATGGCTGAGGGCTCCAGCGTTGTGAGGAGGAACAGACCAGGCACCAGAGCAAAGGTAAATCAGGAGGCTGAATATTTCTGAGCACGTCTCTGTAAGAAACTGAAATCTGGAGTCTGGTCTCTGTACTCGGAGAACGGCACCTACGGATAGCTAACTCGCTAAAAACATTCCGTTTTATTGACCTTTCTGTAGACCATCTGTGACAGTATGTCTAGAGTAGAGACCATTTATGGTAAACGCAGTATAGACTACCTTTCTTACCAGCTGCCATATAGATAAATACAAAATCCCTGTCCTGAAATCAGCCAGAATCATGATTAGCCGCCTCTGTTTAGTAGCCTAGCCGTTAGCCAATAAACACTTTCCCCGGGTAGACCACCAAACACGCAATACGAGACCGGTTTGTTGAAGGTCAAATTATTTTAGTTTTCTTTAATCTAAACGTTTGATTAAAAGCACATTATATGGACAACAGTATTGGGACACACCTGTTTTACTTCAAGCGAATGACAGTCTTAATGCTTCCTCATACCATGACATTTTGGACAACGCCATGCTTCCAAATTTGTGGAAACAATTTGGGAAGACCCTTTTCTTTTCCAACATGACCGTGCTCCAGGGCAGAAAGCAAGCTCCATAAAGACATGTTTGAATGAGTTCGGCGTGAAAGAACTTGACTGGCTTGTACATACAGAGCTCCATCCAAAATCTTTGGGATGAACTGAAATTGCGAGCCAGGTCTTCTCGTCCAACATCAGAAACACTCCGAAAACCTTCCAAGAAGTATGAAAGGAGTTATGGCTGCAGGGGGTGGGGGTAACTTGGCTAGAAGTACACTATATGTCCAAAAGTTTGTAGACACCTGATCACACAAACACTCTTCTAAAATCAAGAACTTATTCCCTCATATTCAGTGAGACTGCAGCATATTCTGCTCTTGCACAGAGCTTGCTGAGCTGAGAGGGTTGGATTGCATTCAGCTATCAGAGCAATAGTGAGGCCAGGTGGAATCTCAGATGTATTGTATAGAGATCAAGTGAACCTAGTCCCACTGCTTCACATCTCAATGTTTGGGGCCTTTATACTCCACTCGACTGCTCAGCTGCAGTTATGCAAGAGTTGCATTGTATTGGCTGTGTTTTCAATTGATATTATTTATATAAGCTAAGTGTGTGCAATTTAACACCTCTTTTAATAATAAGGGCACCTTAAAGGAGATGGTCTCAGTGGCATTTGGACCCTCTTGAACGTGACTGTACATTGCATTGCATTATATTCATTTGGCAGACACTTTTATCCAAAACGACTTACAATATGAGGACAGTTTCATGACAGTGTGAGAACCAGAAGAAAGACACAGAGGAGATTGGACATATAGGTTGTACATCTTGTAAGTCGCTGCTTGGGTAGAGTCACAACACAAGAACACAATGAATATAAATTATTTCTGTTTCTGTCCTGAGGCTGTTACTTCATGCACGACTCCCATATGAAAACCATTTCAGTGTCTAATGGTGAATTTAGCACAATATGAATATTAATGGTGTAGGCCAGGTTTATACAATCTTCAAAAAAGTTTCTACATAGGTTTCTTTAGTGGATGGCAGTTGTCAGAGAATTGTGGACAGCAACTTAGAGAAGTCATTGAAGTGCATAAATGCTTCTTTGCATGGTTGAATAGATCTTCTTGATGATAGAGAAACATTTTTGTATGATTCTATGAAGAACTTTTCAAAAATGCTTATTTGTAACACTCAAAAGGTTACAAAGCTACAAGTGACCTTTGTTTTTTTGTTTTGTTTTGTTTTTAAGGTTCTCCCTTAGAAAAAGACTGTTTAACAAGGCTGAGATTCAGCAAAGCAGTCATGGTTATTTGAATGTTCATCATCTGAAATAACACACACAGCATTATATTCTTTGATACTTCATGATAACAGAAAGTAAAGGAATTTATATTTTCAGCCTTTAAATGTTTTCTCCCTGTTTGGCAGGACTTCTATAACTGGCCTGATGAGTCTTTCGAGGAGATGGATAGCACTCTGGCAGTGCAACAGGTGGGAGTTTTCACCTTTTTATACTTGTCTCAGTGGATTTAGACATTTAAAAAGTAAGAAAGAAAGAAATACTACTAATTCCTGCTCCTTTGCTACCAAGAGCTGTGCTGAATCTACAGGGTGTTTCTGATTTTACTAGACAAAGTTTTTGCTTTATTCCAAACATCCCCTGCTTATCTATATTACAGTGTAACCTGGTGATCACTGCAGTCTCTGTTTTGATCTTTTCAGTATATCCAGCAAAACATTCGCTCCGACTGCTCCAACATAGAGAAGATCATGGAGCCTCCAGAGGGACAGGATGAGGGAGTGTGGAAGTATGAGCATCTCAGGTAACTTTCGTTTGTCTCATCAAGAAACATACGAAGAGACTCATGAGGTATTAGAACAAAAAGATCAGACAGTTCTTATTCTGCTCGTTCTGTTCCTCATGCAATAAATCAAATGTACATCATTTCCCAGATCTGACTGATCAGCTAAGACATGCTTTCAGTCTAAATTTAGCTTCTTTTACTGGAGCTAGGAAACTAACGGCACTAGCAGTCAATTGGCTGAATGTTAAATGTATGTACTTCTCCTAGCCGGCTCAAATCACAGCCAGCTCTTCATTAAGGTGGGGCAGACTTGTCAATGTGGTTAAGGACATAGTGTGACTTACTTTAAGCTAAAAAACAAACAAACAAAGCCATTTTGGACTGATTTCTCAAGTCCTCCTTACGACTGACTGGGAATATCAGCCCTGGTGTTGTCTGAAATGGCTGTGTGGAGCAGTGATGAATTTTTTTTTTTCTTTTTCTCATAGCTCATAGTAAGTCATAATGTCCTAAATGACAGCAACAAGTCTGTGGCAATGTAATGAAGAGCTGGATGCAGTTTGGTATTTGTTAGCTACATCTTTCCAGTTCTAAACTTTAGATGCCAGACATGTTGTGGCTGATTGACTACGCCTGGGGGTTGAGTAGGGATTTGTGTAAATTGTGGCTCCTGATCCGCAAACTGCCCTTCCAGCACCTGGTGTGTGTAGGATTTCAAGACCGACCTCCGCTTCCAGAACTCCGCCATCATGACCCTGCAGGAAGTTGGTGAGGCTTACTCCTCACACTGCCACTCACGCACTCTCCGCTCCACCTACACCCACCTTCTTCTTCCTCCCAGGACTCGATCCCCCACCACTGGAGATAGGGCCTTCTCCTGCGCTGCCCCACGACTGTGGAACCCCCACATTTGAGGGCTCCACAGACTGTGATATGTTTTAAGAAAAGCCTGAAAACGTTTCTCTTTAGTGAATGTTTTCAATGATTGCTTGCTGTTGTTTAATATTTAATGTTTTACTCCTCTCTCATTTTTTAATGCTGTCTTTTAATATAACGTTACTTTCTCTCTGTATGCACTTTTTTTGTAAAATGCAATATAAATCAAATGTATTACATTTTATTATTTTAATCTGTTTTGAACTGCGATGTCTACAGTCTTCATATTCATTTCTTTCATGTGTCTTTCTTATTTGGTTCATAGGCAATTTTGTTTGGAGCTCAATGGCTTGGCTGTGAAACTTCAGGTACTTTCAGTCGCAATCTGTGCAAATTACTGTCACCACCCATGTTGACCTAATTTAGCACTTGGTCGATAAGCTTTTGTACTCTCAGTAAATGTGTTTTCTTCTCTTGCTAATGGTTTATTCCCTGTTCTTGCAGAGCGAGTGCCACCCTGACACATGCACCCAGATGACAGCCACTGAGCAGTGGATTTTTCTCTGTGCGGCCCACAAGACCCCTAAAGAGGTGTGTATAAATGTGATACCTCTCTGCTTCTTTGTAGGCCCCTAAACTTCTGTCTGAATCAATTACCCACAAGCTGTGCACCGAACATTAGGGGGGCTAAAAGGTCCTGTGAACTTCAGTGTATCAAGTGTAAAAGCCAAACTAAACCAGCTGATGCAGAACCCTGTCTTGTGATGATGCATACTTTTTCCACTGTCCTTTCAGTGTCCTGCCATTGACTACACAAGGCACACCTTGGATGGAGCAGCATGTCTCCTGAACAGCAATAAATATTTCCCTAGTCGGTGAGTCTCTACACACACTGGTTTTGTTATGAAACCATAACACTTATTGTGTAGACTGTTTTTATGCTGCACGTTTTCATTGAACATTTAACTGTATACACAGGTTTAGGCACCCCTGGTTAAATTACATGTTTTAGTTTTTTTTTTTTTATTGTGAAAATATTAAGTATTAAATTGAGAGAATAAACACATCTACAGAGAACACAAAGTATGAGGTCTTATTTTTACTCTGAAAACCAACAAAATGTTCAAATGAATTAAATTCAGCTCCAAATTGAACTTTGCACTGTTCTTTCCATAACATGAGCATTTTACAGATGACTAGAAAAGTAGTGTTTATGTCAAAATAATATTTTCGACAGTATAAACGAAGTGTCTATGCCTGTGTGCTCAAGGTGTATAATGCATCTCTGTGCAGTGTCAGCATTAAGGAGTCATCGGTGGCAAAGCTGGGCTCAGTGTGCCGTCGCATCTACAGGATCTTCTCCCACGCCTACTTTCACCATCGCCAAATATTCGACTCGTATGAGGTTTGTTGCAGTTATTTGAGCTTTGAGATTATTTGAACCATTATTTGGCAAATACATGTACATTAATGAAAACAGAACACGTTTACAGAGACACTTCACTGAACACTTCATACTGATACTATAAAATCTTTAGGGGGCAGCGATGAGGAACATTTGGAACGGGTGGCTTTGAGAATTATTGGCATACAAGGGAAGTGGGGATACATGGGTATGGAAACAAGATAGCTAATCAGTGAGTGCTGTCACTTTAGGCTTTTGCTTTATTGGTTGAACATGACAAACAAGAAGGGTGAATAAATTGATAAATGCAATCATTTGTATGGAGATTGACTGTAAGCTACTGTATTTCCATGGTTGTGACAGGCCTGTCTTACCCAAACCACTGTCTCTCCAAAATGAAAACTGAAAAAAAGAAGTTTTTTTTCATGTAACTGGATCAATACGGAGAGGAGTCCATGCCAAACTGAAGAGCATTTAATAGAGTGGAAAAACATACACATCAAAACAAAAGGCGCTTTTTTTCGACAAATTAATTCATGAGAAAATGTGAATGTGTCAACTGAATACAATCCATTCATAAATATAACCAGTGCACAGCTGTGTTTTTTCAGTCTGTAGTATTTCAAATGACTGATCTTTTACCTCCCATTTTGGTAGGTATTCTGCATGTCGCTGTTTAAATACGCTTGTATATAAATTGAATTTCACTTCCAATGAGGCATTTTAAGTACCAGACCTAGGAAAGCAGTATAGCTGTACATTGATTGCAATTAAAGGTTAAGACAGAGATGGTGTAATTTCTACAGTATATTTCCACACTAAACTATGGTACACAGAATACAGTATTACAGCAGAAATGAGGTGTTTGGGGGCCCCTCATTTTCAGGACGTGTTCTCTAGACCTACCAGCAGGTGGCAGCTCTCGACAGTGTTTTAAACAGCCAGGTATTGATTTGCGAAGAGTACTGATATAGTTTAGTTAATACACTGTTTACCTTGATTATATCTTTACTCTGCCCATTTTAAAGCCTCCCTGATCTGCATCTGATTCTGACCTTCTTTCCTGTGTTAACTGCCCACAGAACGAGACGTTCCTGTGTCACCGCTTTACACGCTTTGTGATCAAGTACAACCTGATGTCTAAAGACAACCTGATCGTTCCTATTCTGGAGGAGGAGGGTCAGAATGCCTCCACTGGAGAAAGTGAAGCCTGACCTCCAGCTTGGAACTGAAGTTCAAATCTGGAGCCTCCAAACTGCTTTGCTTTTTCATTCGCCCCTCGTCTCTGCCCAAGCCAAAGCCCCTCTTTGTATCTGCCTCTCGTTCTGTTGCGTCCCAGCGTGACAAATCATGCCAGTCTTTTAGCTAGCGCCCTGTCTTTATTTTCCTTTATTTTAAATGTATGGTGATATTCACCCGTTTTCTTTCTTATGAGGTGTCTTATCCAGCCTACTGTATTTATTTTTGGAATAAACTAAAGATATTTTCGTTATGGTTGATGTTAATAAAAACCTACCCAGAACTGGCTTTGATCTCCGCTCCATAAATGATCTACAGGGTCATCCTGGACATCCTTTAAAATCTTGGTGTCAAGACTTTTATGGACCAAGACCAAAAATGGTTTGTAAATGTCCCATGTTTACTAGTAGAAGAATGAGATTTAAGGGTTTCCTGATTGGAGAATATTTTAATGGATCAGGTGCTTATTAACATAATCCCAGTCCAGTGCTGAAACTGTTGCTTAGTTTAGGTTTCTGCAGTGCTGTACTGGTTTAATGTGGAAATTCAGAGTTTAAATCATTATACAGTCATCAGAAATAGTAACTTTACTGCAGAATAAAGTTTCCAGATCATCAAATTGTTCAATCACGTTTGATAAGTCAAAATGATTGGTAAAGTTAGGCTTCTGGGAAGTAGCCAAATAGCTTAAGACCTAAATTGCACTGCTTTTAATATAAAGTGTAAGAGTGTTGGCTAATATTAAAGGACCGTGAACAGTTAGGAACAGAAGCCAAATCACAGCATGCCTGTCAGATGATGCTCAGAGTTTTTTTTTGTGCTGAAAACTCTTGTGCATGTTCAATCCAAAAAACAAACCATCCTGTGGTCAAAACTGACCACTGATGAAGGACTACAGGACAACAGAAGTATTAAAAAAAACTAGATAAAGATGCAGCCTTGAAGCCTCTCCCCCACAAAGCCGCAGATTTTCCCTTAGAACAGAACTAATAATTGCTTGCGGAAACTGCCAATATTCTCCTTTTGCAATATAAATATTAACGTAAATTTAGCTACTGTAGACTGGCTGCTGACCTGTAACTCAACTCTGGCAGCTACAGTCCAGTATTCCCACATCAGAACAGTGTTCCATGTGTTCTGCTGAGTGTTGTGTTTTGTTCTTCTTAAAGCCCTGTATTTGTATTACTGTAAATTACAGTTATTACTGTATTTAAAACACGCATGCATGAATTACAGTGTGTATATATATAGATATCGTCGCTGTCGGGCAGAAACCTCATATGTCCAAAACGGCTATTTTTCAGGAAACTGAAAAAACGATTTATATTCTAAATAAATGAATATTGTGTCATCAAACATCCCAAGCTATTTTCAACACTTTTCATTGGTTAATAATTTCAAAATTTTACAGACCCACGTGGAGACTGACCAATAGTATCGATTTATGAAAAATAAAATAAAACAAAGACCAAAAGTGGAGTTACGAGGTTTCCGCCTGACAGCGACGATATATATATATATACACACACATATATACACATATATATACATACATATATAGTATTTAGTAAACACTAAAATACATATTTAGTAAACACTAAAACACCATATTTCAGTGTAGACTTTTAAAGACAAGTAAACAACAAACAAAGGAGTTGGTACACCTGGTTTAATATTAACACCAATAAGTGGTATATTACACATTGTTCAAATATTCAAATACTGCAGCTGGTAGGTAAAATCTACACAAACAGGACCTTGATACTATATGGCTTATTAAATAGCAAATAAAGCAGCATATGTTCTACAACATACTGTTCTTACAGTCTGTTTTAGCATCACCTAAAGAAAGACAAACATTGCCAGTAAGGAATCATATTAGAATCGGCAAGAATACAAAAGGTTAACATGCTTCGAAGGTTTCGAATATGACATCCAGGTCATCAGTTAACATTCTTAGTAGCACCACTGGTGCTCAAGTCCTAAATCAACAAAATCTGTGAGGCTTAATACCCAAAATGAACGAATGAAGTACCCAGAGAGTTATCCCCGTGATCAATACTTCACTGAAACACCGCCTGCCTCCACACGTGAAGCCGTGTGAGGGAGCAGCAACAGCGAGCATCACCTTCCCTTTCAGAACTGTGAACCGAAACTGTACAGACGAACACTTGGCACTCCACGGCAGATTCATGTACACTGTACACGACTCCAGCACCACTTGAACTGAATACTGCAAACCAACAGACAGTCTTCAGTGTCCAGACGTATTTGCTTTTCACCAGTAGAGGGTCTGAACTGTGGCCTGCGTGCCTGTGTATAAAATTTACAGTGAGGAAAAAAAAGGAACACCCCCAACAAATGTCTGTCCACAGAAAGCATTACCTTAATGGGCCCATTTGCTTCTTGCATTTCATTCATTTCCTAAAAGTGGTGCTAACAGCGGTCCTGGGTTTCAAGCCCACAACCATCTGATCACAGGGCCAATTCCCTGACCACTAGACCACCAGCTGCCCTGTCTAATATTGTAAAGATCCTCAAAACAGCTCTGACCCATCTGGCACAGGCTATGGATCAGACTAGCTTGTTCAACATGTCCCACAGATTGAGATCTGGGAAATTTGAAACACACCACATTAAATTCTTATATATATAAAAAAGTTGTTTTCCATAATATAGCCCTTTAAAATGTCTGGGTTTTCAAAGAGGACAAAGTGCTCGTTCTGTTTTGCAGCCTGGATGTCCTCAGTTTCGACAAAAGCACGTACAAAAAATGTTTACATCCTGCAGTGAGCTGTAGAGGACCTGCGTCTGAGCCAGAGTTTAGACTCGAGTCAATGCAGGTGTCTAGGTTTAAAAAGAAAAAAAACAAAAAAGAAAAACAGGAAAACTATCTGAGGAACAATAAAATGGGAAAAACAGGGAGATTTGTGTGACAGTAGGGGTGATGGGATGTGACTCCAGATGTGCACTGGAAGCACATCATGGTCATTATTACTGTTTTTGTGTTCGCTAAAGAAAGTCTAGGGTTGGGTGCACATTTCCTTATGGCCATTTTTATAATAAAAAGGTAAAAAAAAAACAAAACACTGACATAATATTCACCCCCTAAGGAAGTTATGGCTTCGTAGATAAAAATCAAAAGTGCTAAAAAAATGTTCAATGGACAGAATAAATGCAAAAAAAAAGGCTCAACCTTCTAAAAGCCATTTATATCACACACTTGATTGTCCCTGTTGAAGCAGACACTGTTCGCTGTGTTTGGGCTGGTCACATACAGGTGACCTCGGCTGCCCCGTCATCCTGCTCAAATCCTCCCTCCTCCAGATGGGACAGGGCACTGGGGTAGCCCCCTCCAAACACAGGAAAGCCCCCGATGCCCCCTGAGCAAGGAGACAGTGCACCGCCATGAGGGACTCCAACCCCTCGACTCACTGAGTGACTGACCACCTCTCTCCGAAGAGAGCCCACCTGAGAGACAGCAAGAGAACAGCACATGAAGCATCGCCAGGACTAATGACTGTTTTATGATTTTCTAAGAAACAGTAAGTACACAATATCCACTGATAACACACTTAAATATGTCTGTCACCCCTGATATCAGTGCATTATTTCGGCTCTCTTTATTTTCTAATTATATCCAAAGGTCCCCAAGCAAATATGTATTTCCTCTATTTCCTCATATTATGTCTTGTAGAAGTAGTCAGTACTTAGATTTAACATTAAAAATGTATTTGATTTTTTGTCATTAGATCAACAAGAACCCAAAACTAAACACACAAAAAAAGACTTCTTGCACAAGGATTTAACTGCAGAACAGCTTTGGGTCTGTTGGGGTAAGATTCTACCAGCTTGGCACAGTTTGGGAGAGATTTTTACTCAGACTGATCAGGTCGGCTGAATGATGCAATTTTCAAATAGTGCCACAGATCCGTCTCCTGACTTTGACTTGGCCATAGTGAAATAATCACCTTTAGCTGTTTAACCACGTATGGGCTGCCCCGGCTGTGAATGTGGGATCACTGTTTTGCAGAAAAGTTGAGTTTCTCTGAAGTTTCACTTATTTTAGCGGACCAAATCTGAAATTTGCACCAGATTTGCAAAAACTCGGAAGAGTATGTTGAGGAACAGGCAGGTTTGTGCAGCTTGAACCACAAACGTTATCCCACGTCTTAACCGGGTCAGTGCTTTATGACAAACTCCAGGTGAACTTTCTAAAGATTCACAAGTAGAGGAAAACTGTAATCTAGACAAATCTGATAACCTTCTGCAAAGCGCTGAAAGGTTCAAAAACTGCAGGAATCTCATTCAACTTAAAGCTATAATATAATAAACAGGAAACTAAGAGCACAATGAAAATAAATTACTAAATAATTTTATCTACAATCGATCAGATTTAAGCAGAAATCCTCACCATACCTCGCTCCGTTGCTGTGGTGACTGGGATTTAACAGGCCTCTGCAGGAACACCACTTGTTTGGTGGCAAGATTTCCCTCACTGCAAAGCAACAAGCCGTCAGAGACACAGAACATGGGCAGAGAGTGTGAGGTGTGAGATGGGTGTTTGTGTCTTGTCTTGCCTGTCATGCCGAATGATGGGTGTGGGAAGCACACAGGTCAGCAACCAGCCAAACTCAGCCAGAGTGTGAAGTAGTGGCCCATAATCCGTCTTCACATCAGAGTCCTGAGAAAAGTGTAAAGTGTCCATTTGTAATAGGTGAACACACCATAGCACAAAGTGAACAGTACGAAATTCTTCTCTTAATTTAACCCGTTCACCAAGTGAAGCAGTGAGCAGCCAGGAACACAGCGACCAGGGAGCAGTGTGTGGGGATTATACCTTACTCAAGAGTACCTCAATGGTGCCAATAGCAGTCCTGGGTTTCAAACCCACAACATTCTGATCACAGGGCCAATTGCCCAACCACTAGCCCACCCAGCTGCCCTGCCTGATATTTGTAAAGATCCTCAAAACAGCTCTGACCCAACAACACATCTGGCGCAGGCTATGGATTAGACTAGCTTGTCCTGCATGTCCCACAGATTGAGATCTGAGAAATCAACACTTTGAACTCTGTCATGTTCCTCAAACCATTCCTGAACAATGTTTTCAATGTGGCACATACTGGACACATCCAGCTGAAAGGTCACTGCAATTACATAACTCTGTTGCAATTAAGAGGCGTACTTGGTCTGCAACAATGTATGTAGGTGCTATATATCAAAGTAACATCCACATGAACTGCAGGACCCAAGATTTCCCAGCAGAACACTGCCTGGAGCATCACACTGCCTCTGCCACCTTGCCTTCTTTCCATATTGCAACCTGGTGCCATCTTCACAGGTCCCAGTCATCCACATGATTTAAAAAACTACAGGATTCATCACTCTTTCAGTGCTCAATGCTCCAGTTTTGATAGGCACCTGCCCGCTGTATACATTTTCTTGGGTGGACAGGGGTCAGCATGGGTACTCCGACAGCTCTGCAGCCACACACCCCCCCACACAGCAAGCTGTGGTGTTCAGACACCTTTGTATATTAGAAACCTTTTTGGGCTAACCTCAATAACTGTCCACTGCTCCACTACGATGGTGTCGTTGGCTGGAGGTGCAGAGCTTCTCTCCTCATACACAAACAGACCCTCTAAAGATCTGGGCACCGGCTCACCTGTGAAGAACACAGAGCAAACTCTCATTTGCTTCATGTTATTTTGGAACTCTAATGCTGCTTTCCTTCACTATAAGTAGTGAGTGACACATGGGTCCATACATCAGCTTCTAGACCCATGTCCTGAGAGTCACACACATCCTGACAGCCTGTGGATTAACCAGCCGGTGGATTTTGATTTATCCACCATGCAGCGTGCACTGGGTCTCAACAGAGCTGATAATGTGCCAGTGACCTACTAAAGACGACACTGAACTACTTAGAAGACAAGTCAGAGAGAGAGAGAGAGAGAGAGAGAAGGAGAGAGAAGGAGAGAGAAGGAGAGATAAAAGGAGAGATAAGGAGAGAGAGAGAGAGAGAGAGAGAGAGAGAGAGAGAGAGAGAGAGAGAGAGAGAGAGCGATTGAAGAGAGTAAGAGAGAGAGACAAAGAGAGAGATTTAGTGTGAAAGTTTGGTGTGCTCTCTTTCATGTTCTACATTCCCTGGCCCCAGATGTCCTGACACACACACACACACACACACATATAACAGTTATTAGTCTGCTGTGAAACAGGAAGTGAGGTCGTGAGGTTGGGACGTGAGTTCTAATTATAGCTCTGGTGGGAGAGGACAGGCGAGACAGGGAAAGAGGAAATAAACCAAAAACAGAAGATTTGGGCGAGGGGATGAATACGCTTTTTTTTGTTGATAAGGACAGATCCAAACAAGGAACACATCATATGAGAATCATATTAGGAGACATGGGAGAACTGAGCCATTTTAGGACTGTGCTGAAACATTTTAGGACTCTTCCTCTTCTATTGGAAGGAAGTGGGGAAGAAACCTTTCCCAGGTCACACTCTCATTTGGCTTTCCCCCACAATCTTATAGTCAAAAAACCAAACCAATTCTGAAGGATTATCTGGAATGTTGTTTAATAGTAATACTAAATTAGGTTAGACAAGTTAGACCCTCACCTTTAGGTGTGTCCCAGTACACAAACGAGTCCACCAATGACCAGCCCTTGCGGTAATAAGCGGCGGTTAGTTCTAACCAATCGGCCTCCAGAGCACTAACGACTTGGCCCTTTCTGGACACGCGCATGGACAGCGCCCCCTGGTGATAGCAGCAGGCCAGAGCATCCAGTGGAGCGCAGCCTGGAGCCCAAGAGTGGAACAGCACCAGCAGCCTCAGGTCTGGATAGCAGAAAGCAAAACAAGAAAACAGTACAGGTATAAATCTCTGATCTCACAACAATTTTATATATTTAAAAGAAATGGTCCAGTATCATTTTTTTGGAATTATTATTCATTTCTTTTTTGTTGTGGCTCAAAACACTTTTTATTTCACTGGATACACAAATATGACATGGCCTAGTATATAAAGAAATGCATTTTGTAATTATTATGTACAGTTACAATTGATTATCAAAACAATAAGCCATGAGAGGCTGTGAGTTACAGTGATTACACCACAGGTAAGGGGTGCTGACCTTGTGGCATCACTCTAAGGATAGATCATATGATACCTGAATTTATGTAAATAACTGAGCTTAACTGATGCCAAAACATCTTTTTTGCATCATATATACATAAACACTACAGATATTATGTTCTGCAGGCTGTGCAAAAGTCAAAAATAAACAAATCTGAACTGTTAAGGGTCAGTGACAGTATTTTACAATGGCTTCAAGCATGGCAAAAACATCAGATTTTAAAACTGGAACAGTTTTATAAATTCAGTTAAGTTGATGCTTACGATTAAACAGGGCCAATATCATTAAAACAAGGGCTTAAAAATCATATCTAAGAAAGTTCAGGTGCAGATGTGAAGCGCATATTAACAGGTCGGCACTCAGAGCCTGCTTGAAATTAATGTGTCGTCTGGCAAAGGGCGGTGTGTGAGAGTGAGGAGCCCTGAGGCTCAGCCAGCTCTATTGTCACGCAAAGGGTGCAGACATGAGAGGGTGCAGAAAGGAGAGGGTTACAGTGAACTGAAGTGACATGCCAGGGAGGGGTCGGACAGAATGAGTTCACAATGGGTGAGGGGGTGAAACAGTAGGACCAGGACTTAAATACAAGACAACTGGACTTTGCTTACCACTGATGATCAGTCTTTTAAAATGGATGGATTGCTTTTAAAAAGTTAGACGATCCGAGTTCGGTCTAGAAGTTCTGGTAATACTTTAATTTATATTCAAGCATATTTTAATTATTAGAATTAATAAAAGAATCCATCTTTCAACTAAGTAATATTTTAATATGTTTAGTCACCAATTCCACTTATCTGTTTAATTCTATTATATTACATTTATATACTGACTACAGACTTTTGAGGTTTAAACTGATGGTTGTCTGACAAACTATAGTTCCTTCACTAGTAGATCCAGGATGTACTAAGAAATCCCACAGCAGTTCTAATAGTTCCTCAAGTAGTTTTTGTTGTACTTGGTATTTCTTTACTTCCACTCAAGAAGTACAATTTTTTTAAATATATTTACATCCTTAATTCACAGAAGTGGCAGTACATCACCTGCTTCAAAATGAAGCACCACCAGCCATTACTTAAAGCTATTACTACCTAACCTCAGATCTTTGTCTCGCTGCAGTCTCAAGGCTGTTCAGAAAAGGGCATGTTGTTATGGCAATTTCAATTCAATTTTTAACTCTTAATTAAATTTTGTTTCTTTAATTTAATGCTTTTTAATTTTAATACAATCTTAATTTTGTGGAAATACATTAACCCTGCCCCTTCCTAATTCATGACAAACATATGATGTTATATTAATGCTGGGCAACGATTAAAATTTTAAATTGCAATTAATCTCATGGTTTTCAGCAATTAATTGCACCGTTATACGCAAAATTAAATACTGAATTCAAAAGTAGTGTATTGCGCACCATTATTTTAAAAGTACTGCTATATGAACAAAAGTGCAACACCATTTGGTTTGCAAACACTTTAAACAATGTGTATGTGTGTGTATTTATATTTATAACCTGATATTTAGCAATAAACTCAGCAGAGGTACTAAACAGAAATCTACACCACATTGTGGGCCATGGGTTTGTTTCAGCTTAGTGAGGCAACTGAGGAGTGGGGAGGACCTAGAACTGTCAGACAGCACCACACCTACTGGAGATTACAATTAAGTTAATTAATACTAAATTATTCTGAACGACAATCAGTCATCAGCGGGTTAACAATGAAGCAACAAAAAAGTTAAAGCCTCAAGCACTTGGAACATGAGCTAATGCTCTGGAGATGAATGAAAGGTGAAGTTAGTTGGTAAGGAGCTGTGAGGAGACTGAGACCTGGGCTGTATCCTCCGTCCTCCACCTCTCCGTCTCCTGGTGGGGTGCGTGGTGGGGAACGGCAGCCTCGCTTGGGACTCGCCATCCTGCCGTTACACACTCCTCCACCTCCGGCCTGTTGTAGCACCGAACCCACAAACCTCACCCCCCCACGAGCACTGCTGTTCACCTACAGCCACACAGACACACACAAAATGCAATTAGCCTACGCAGTCAAACAGGGAAATACGCCTACCAGCTTAAATAGTGTGTTTAAGGGAGTTTAGTTGGCAGCAACAACAATAACAGTTTTCACATAAGTGTGGGGGATTTCTTTAGTTCTCTCTCTCTCACACACACACACACACACACACACACACACACACACACACACACACACACACACACACACACA
>JBBPDE010000002.1:8243924-8268159 GCA_037974605.1 Nannopetersius ansorgii
GACACTGAACCGCTTGAATTTCAATACAAACAAACAGAAAACATGGGGTGTTCTAAAACTTTTGACCGGTAGTGTATACTGTGTAATGTCGGGGGCATTGTTGGAGCAGGCTCCCGCATCAGAAATTGAACTTTCTTTAAACACTGCGCCTTTTATTTACCACGCAGAACTCTTAATATTGAACATCCTCTGGTTGCAAGTGTAATTTTATTTGTAAGACTCCTCAGGGTCTTCTACATGTTTTGTGAGTGCACGTTGGGTTGGTGGAAACAGAGAGCGATGACTGTATGTTCAGTGGCATTTACAGCTTTTCTTTTTCTTTTTTCTACCCAGTTTTCCCGGTGTCTTCCCACACAAAATATGTTGAATTACTGACCATCTTGGAGCATGTGGACTTCCAGATGATTTAATTGTGGCCTGTCAGGTTCATCTCTTCAAAATGTCACTCCCTGTAGCTCTGCTAAACCTGCATAAAAGGGGAAGGAGAAGTCAGAGCCTTGATGACTACACAAGATAGAAAATTAAGTCCAGCACCATGCTTTTCTCCCTCACAGTCAATGTTACTTGCTGGGAAGGCATAAATTATTCATGTCACTGAGGTATCCTTACACACATTGTAGGGACAAATGGAGTGATAAAAAATAGCCTTAAGCTCAGCAGAGAGCCTGTGTGTGTGGTGAGCGGCCCTGTGTTTTGAGCAGCAGTCCATCATGGTCCTGACAGACAGCCCGAGTTATTGATTCTGCAGGAAGTGCTCGGCAGGGAATCTAACGCTGCCATAGAGGTGATCGAAAAGACTCCTGTTGCTCCACACCTTCATTCACCGCCATGCTTCACTGATTATCCAAGTCGGATATGTGGAAAGCATCAGTAAAAAGACAAATTTACCATTTACCAAGTCTATGACAGCAAGCTCTTAAAGAGATGGACTGAAAAATGAGATGCGAGAGATGTGACTGAAAACTGTACTGACAGAGTTGTCAGTTACAGTATTCTTATATACATCTTGGTTTATAGAGCTGGCTGATCCAATGGTCAATACCCTAGATCTGTTTGGACTTCGGCATACTTCTTTCTCTTTGTTAGTCGCCCATGGACAGTATGTAGACTGAATCAGTGGATGGCACTGTGACTCACTGGATGGCACTCTGCCTCATTTCCATCCCTCTTTAGATTCATATTTCAAGAGTTAAGTGCACTAGTTGGTCTCATGGGTCTCTTAACCAGGATCTTCTCTCTTAATGCCAGGTGTTTAATCACTGTGTCCTGATTATGGCTTTAATGGTGTCAGTTAATCCCACTGAACTGGGCAGCGCTCCCAGGGGAGTTCATCCGGAGCATCAGAGCAAGCAAGATTGCCTCGAACTTTGTTTATATCCAAATGGTTTGTGAAAGGCAGTGCACTCTGGAGTAAATTCAGTGCTCATTCATTTATAACTGCATAGATTTTCTCATGAATATAGGCACAAGAAATAGGTGTTATTGCATGTTAAAATTAGTGACGCATTCAATACGGAACAGATATTATTATATGGATATATGACAGATGACTAACACCTTCTAGAGCATCTCAGGAACCTTTACACTGCTTAACAAGCCACAGTCTTGCAGAAAAGGATTAACCTGACATCAGCTGGACATCGGTATAGGATCAGTATATGGCATAGGTGCTCGACCGGTCTGCTGGCTATAACAAGTGAAGCAGTGCTGGAAGTTGATTTAGGATTTAAGATTGGTTGAAGAAACATCATTAATCTGAAGATCCTTATAAGAAGAGTTGAAGAACAGACTGAAATGATGGGACATTGGCTCAGCCTGAGGAAAACAAAGGTTGAGGTTGGAAAAGACCACCAAGTTTACATTTGGTGAAGATTAAAAAAAAAAGCCTCCATCATTTGAGGAAAAAAACAATAATGTTTGTCACTTGGCAAAAAAAGATGAAAAAAGCATGGAAATATTCAAATGTAATTGAGTTTTTAAAAGCAAAGATCAGGACTGTCCAGGTTATGGTCTTTTTCTGTGGCTGTTGAGGCTGGACAATAAAAACAAGCAGGACAGGAAAAATACGGATGACCTTAGGGCTGGCAAAAATGAAAACAGCAAATGATAACAAATAAATGGAACTCGGATCAAATCAAGTCTTACCTCTCGCACAAATCCCTGATAACCAAAATGAAATGGTCTTATTTCGACATATTATCATGAGAAAAAACAACAAAGATAAAAATGAATTTAAAAACAAAGCTTGTTATGCTTGGAACAGTGTCAGGTAAAAGAGGAAGAAGACAGTCAGCAAAAAGATGGATTGGTACAGTCAGAGATATGATAAACGAGCCATTTAGAAACAAGAAGACCCAGACAGAAGACAGGATATTAAAACGTAAATTCAAAGCATAACTAATTAAAACATGAAATCAAAAGCTCAGTCTTAAATGCATTACAGAGAAAGCAAATAAATAAATGAACAGAAGAATGAGTTGCAATAATTAGATCTTGGAAGAAAAACAAATAAATATTTTGAGAAAAGAAAGCCATTGTCTTAGGGCAGACCTTAGAAGAATTCTGGCTTATAAAGGTAGCTGGGGCAACTGGTGGCCTAGTGGTTAGGGAGTTGCCCCTGTGAATGGAAGGTAGTGGGTTTGAATCCAAGGACTGCCAGTGGCACCATCTGAGGTACCAATGAGTAAGGTATCCCCACACACTGCTCTCCAGGTACTGTGTTCCTGGCTGCCCCTTCTTCGCTTGGTAAATGGGTTTTTGAAAGTGCTTAGCGATGGAATAGCTATCAGCTTCTGAGGAAGAGAATTCCACAGCTTTGCTCCATAGTTGCTACTTGCTAATTCCCCACTGTTCAGCCATGTTTTGAGGGATACCAGCACATAGCTCTGTGATGACCTCTGTGTCCTAGTTAATGCATATCTAATAGTCATTTTTATTATGAAAAAGCCCATGTAAGCATTACAAAGTGTCTGGGGTACAGGTCTAATACAATCCCTCTTTTATTGAGGTTTGGCACCCTCAGCCTTCTGTATGCAATGGAGCTCTTGGGTAAAACGGAGAGAAGAACTTTGCAATAGTCTGATTTTGATGTGACAAAAGCCTTTATAAGCCTTACAGGAGAGAGACTGTCCTGAACCTTTGAGGTATTGTAAAGGTGAAAGTTAGCCGTTTTGTACATGGCACTAATGTGTTGCTTGAAACAGAGCTCATTATCTAAATTGACCCTTAAATTCATGAAAACATTGTTTAGCCTCTGAGCTCATAACACCTAGATCAGCCTAGATTTTCTTCCTTGTTGTCTTGCTTCCAGTCTTTTCTTAATTTAACTGCTGAAGTAGTGACCAGCTGTTGATGTCATCTGTGCTTTCGAGCAGTGAACTAATAGATTTGTAAGCATTTGGTGCTAAAGACATATAGAGCTGGCTTTAATCTGCATATTGGTGATAACCTGTGTTGTCTCTTTATTTTTCCTGGAAGTGGAAGAATATAGAGATTGAAAACCAAAGGTTAAAGAACGGAGTCCTTGGGGGACCCCACAGGTTATGATGTTGGATGTTTAAAAGTATAATGAAGAATTCCCTGTTGCAGTGATTAACAATACTCAGAACATCCACATGTAATGAGCTTAAGACCTGTTTGAAGAAATGAGTGGGTAGTAGATCAAGAGAAAGGGTAGAACGTGATTACATCTAAGGGTGTTTCCAAATGGATTACTGTTAGTATGGCTGAGTAGCGACAGAATGGTAAATCTAATGGTGTACATGCTAGACATGTTTCTAATGCCATTCATTTCTTCACTTTGTACATTTTGGCAGCTGGTATAAATTTGTAGGAGATGTAAGGTGTGTGGCAGGAAAGAGCAACATGGCATTATTCTTCTGAAAGTTAATTTTTTAGTTAAGAAATTTGTACATAGCCAGATGAGCGTCTGGCTTGTTCCTCCTCCATTGCCACTCTGCTCTACAAGACTTTTTTAGTTTTAAGATGGGGAATCTATTTCTCTAAGGAGCTTTTAGTTTGTCTGAAATAGCCTTGTATTTTCTGCAGTGCTTCAGTATCAATACACATTGTAATTCTAGTGGCCTCCACTGCCATCTACTGAGGGTATTAAAGGAGCAAGAGTTCAGCAATCTAGCAAATTCAGCAGTCTTATAGGATCTCAGGGCAAATCAACATGGATATTAAAATCTCCAGTAATTAAAATATAATCCATTAAATACTAGAATGCATTTCCCCAAACTCTTCAAGAAAATCTGTTTGTTGCCTTTTTGGTAGATAACGAGCATAAGCAGGATGATCAAACTTGATGTGTTTTAATATATTCAAACATGAAGGGTTGCTTGAGTGGTGCCATTGATGAACTCTTAGTTTCCCACAAAACCAAGTTAGGAAAAGAGATGCGAGATGTAGAACCTTCCTAAAATGTAACAATTCTTTACCAAATGATGAGTTCTTCCAAAATGTTATGATGTGGGGATTCTTTAAAGTTTAATAAATGTTTTTCAGACTTGATCCTAAATTTGGCCTGGTGGTTAGGGAATTGCCCCTGCAATTGAAAGGCTGTGGGTTCGAATCCCAGGATGGCGAGTGGCACCATCGAAGAATATATGACAAGCATGCATGAAGGAACTCTGTTTAAATTAAAGTTACATGCAGAGCCTGTTAACTCCCTCAACAGTTATCAGGACTGTGTCAGTTATAAAATAACACTTGGGTTGTTCCATCCAGCATAGTACATTTTTACATTTTCACAATGCATCATTTGTCAGTAAACCTCTAAAACTAAATTTGTGTGGGGGTGTATTGGGGTGTGTGTGTGCATACATATATACTCCACCTATTCAGCCATCATGGAGTATATATGTATATATAATATAACCTACATCACTATCTCTACTAGAAGTGTTTTAAATTAGGAGCTTTTTAAAACGAGGCATTCTACACAACAGATATAGGAATATAGGGCGATTGCAATATACAGTATTAAAAAAATATATATGGACCTCATAGCGTGTTTTATGCTTATGGATTAAAAACTTAAAATATTGCCACAAATTCTTGATTGGATTCTGTTTTACCATTGTTAAACATCCATGTTTTTGTTGTTCAGCTTCTATTTTGCTTGAGATCATCCATCTGCTGAAAGGTGTAGTATTCCCAAAATAGTGTTTTTTTTTTTTTTTTAGCAGGCTGGAATCCCAGGGCAGCGAGTGGCACCATCGAGGTACCCCTGAACAAGGTACTGTCTCCACACACTACTCACCTGGGCACTGCATTCCATTTCACTCATGAGAACCTTTTATCTGAAAGAAATAGAACCATATTTGTAAATGAGATGTGAAGCATGCATGAAGAACTTGCATATGAAGTAAAGCTTCTTTACCTTTTTTTTTTTTTTACATTATATCAATTACTCATATCTCATTCACAAATATGATCTTACAAGCTGTTATTGTAAAGGTTCTCTTAAGGTTCTTTAGGTAGCGAAAAATCATTTTTCTACAGCATCATGGTGCTGTTGAGTGTGCATGGGCAAGCTGAAGTAGCATGTTAAATTATTGCTTGTAATTAATGGCCATAATTCCAATAGCAATCACAATAACTGATAACAATCATTAAATTATCCCATTTAGCAGCAAATGATATATCAGCAGCTAATCAATCACCCTTAATGAAAATGTAAATGTATTCACACACTATGACAAATAAAGCAACTTATTTCATAATTACATTATAGTTTGGCTCCTCTTAAGCTTTACAATTAGTTTGGTTCTCCTCATCTAACTGCAGCATGCAGCTTTTTTAGCTGCGTGCTTTTGTCAAAGTTTGTATAATAAACGCATAATCCCTTCTCTCAGGAGGCGCAGGATGTGGAAGGAATGCCTATACTTGTGAAGCCATTTAAACAAAGAACAGGAGGTTATCAAATTAGTATAAGCATGATGGCAAAAAAACCCAAAAAACCTTGAAACTGATAACAAGCTGTTTGATATGACTCAGCAGCACAGGTGGATATCCCTGTGAGACGGCTGCTCGGGCAGAAGGACAGGAGCTTTTACTGCCTCCTGAGTGGCATGCTAAGCCTTCAGACGGGGAACCTTCATCTCTGTGTAAACAGAAAGAGAAAGTAAGGATTACGAGTGGCTTAAGCTGAGCCACAATGCTCTAACAACAAGGTTAAATGAAGTTTTGGCTTGCTGCATAGATTTGTATGTATATGGCCTTGCCTGATGGGTGTCCTGTAACAAAGCTCTTGCAAGGTTGGAAAGCTGTCAGCAGACTCAATTTCCCAGTGCAGTTTTACATTCTGAGAACAATTTGAGGAGCATCAGCATAAAAGGTAAAGCAAAGTTACTTCCTTGAGTTGATTTGCTGCACTCCAGGGGATGGTGAAAATTTCAGCAAGTGCAGAAGACAGGCAGGTGTGTAATGGTTTGAAGTCACATACCAAAATCATACACGCAGCATGAAGAATATATGACAAGCATGCATGAAGGAACTCGGTTTACATTAGAGTTACATGCAGGGCCTGTTAACTCCCTGAACAGTTATCAGGATTGTGTCGGTTATAAAATAACACTTGGATTGTTCCATCCAGCATAGTACATTTTTAAATCACAATCCATTATTTGTCAGTAAACCTCTAAAACTAAATAAGTATAATTTGTGTGTGTGTGTGTGTGGGGGGGTATGTGTACATACATATATTCTCCACCTATTCAGCCTACATCATGGAGTATATATGTGTATGTATATGTATATATGTATATATATATAATGATGCTACAATGTTATCTCTACATGACAATAAAACTTGAAACTATATATTACCTACATCACTTTAGCTCGCCTCTGTCATGCTAAAGTTATAAGAAGTGTTTTATATTAGGAGCTTTTTAAAATGAGGCATTCTACACAACAGATATAGGAATATAGGGTGATTACAATATATTAAACCTATATGGACCTCATAATGTGTTTTATGCTTGTGGATTAAAAACTTTAAATATTGCCACAAATTCTTGATTGGATTCAATTTTAGACTTTGACTTGACCATTGTTAAACATCCATGTTTTTGTTGTTCAGCTTCTCTTTTGCTTGAGATCATTCATCTGCTGAAAGGTGTAGTATCCCCAAGATTGTGGTATTTTTTTTTTGTTTTTTTTTTTTAGCAGACTGAAGCAAGTCGCCTTGCAGTATCTCCCTGTGTTTTACATCATCCACCAGTCCTTCAGTTTTAACAAGATGCCTAGTCCCCACTGAGGAGAAGCATTCCCAGAACATGATGCTGCTGAAGCATTTTGAATTTTGGCCAAAAAGCTCAATTTTTCCACAAAATCCCACATTTTAGCTGGACAACTATGATGCTTTCTGGCAGGTGTGCCTTTTTTATATACATACACACACACACACACACACTATATATATATATATATATATACAGTATATATAACGTATATTTTTTTACTGGCAGAACATCTTTCTCTCCAGCCATCCTTGCATGCAGACTATTTTGTATGTAGAGCTTTTGCCATGATTCACTTTCATTTGTTGGTGCACCTTGACTTAAGTCACAGCCACTGAACCCTGTAGCTCCTTTAAAATGGAGGTTGGGTGGTTGGAAAGTCTCTTTCTCTCACTCTGATGGACACTGAGGGTTACAGGACAGCCTTGACTAGGTTCGGACTGGGTGCGATGATGCCGTTTCTGTTTCCTCACAGTTTATCCTACAGTGCTCACTGAGATATCCCTTTTACTATTACTTTGCTGTCTTGTGCGTGTCTGACTTCATTTTTACACCTTTTCTTCAGATTCCCAGTTTAGACAATGGTACTTCAGCAGTCTTTTATGCAGAAAAGGGGATCCTTTTTAAATTATTTACAGGCCAGTTGTGTCTTTGTTAGCACAACATCATTCCTCTGTGTAAGCATGGAAAGATCACAGGGGTTGAGTACTTATGGCCATTTGTAAATTGTCACTAGTATAAAATGATTTCTAGTATAAAACATTATCCTGTCACATTAATTAAAATAAAATATAGCATCACAAAACACTGTTAGTTGTAATTGAAAAAAATGATTTAAGGGGAACTTCCTTTTTACAAAGAAGTATACAGTATGCGTTGAGGCAGCAGACGTTCTCAAGTTTAGCTTCTTTCTTGGGGCTGTCGACAATCTGTCTTGTTCTGTAATGAGCAGTGTTCTGTTCGATTCCTGTTTGGTAATGCATGCTGTTCCAGCAAAAGAAGAGCCAATTTACACAGTTGAAGCTTTTGGGGGAAAAGTGTTAAGCATCCTATAGATCACTATTAGTTAGAATGAACACTTCTCATCCATTTGATAGTAATACTTTTCAGAGCTTTAAAAGTGTACTTACCCAGCGTGTGGTTGATTGTAAAGTAGCAAAACAGTGGGCTTGCTTCCAGAATTTCAACACATGAATTAGCCAGCAGTCTAAAACTGAAATAGCTGATGGTTATACTGACCTTGTACCTAAACTCATTGAACCATATACTGTTGAGGTCATAAAGGCTTTGGACACAGTTTAGCCATACCTGGCCAAGTGTCATGCTTGTTGATTTTCTAAATGAAGAACCTCTACAGAGAACACTCTTCCATTGACCTGTCCAAATGTCACTGTCTGAAAAGCTGATCTTCTGTTCACCAATGGGTTGATGAGTGTTACTGCAAGGTTTGTGTAGTTAATAAACTGGGAACTTGGTGTGGACCCTGGTTTCTGTAATGTTACTTACACTATATGGACAAAATGGACACCTGACCAATACACCAGCAGGGACATTAATGAAACTGCATTCAAATATATAGACTTTAATATGGTGTTGGTTTCCTCTTTGCAGCTTCCACTCTTCTTGGAAGGCTTTCTACTAGGTTCTGGAGTTTCTGTGGAAATTTGTGCCCATTCATTCTGTAGACTGTTTATGAGGTCAGACACTGATGTTGGAGAAGGTCCGGCTCATAATCTCTGTTCCACTTTATCCCAAAGGTGATCATCATTCAACCATGTCTTTATGGATCTTGCTTTGTGAACCTGTGCACAGTCATGCTGGAAGAAAAGTTCTTTCCCAAACTGTGTCCACAAAGTTGGAGACATGGTGTTGTCCAAAATGGCCTTCACTGCAAATAAGGGGCCTAGCTCAATTCTGAAAAACGGGTGTCCGAACAGGTGTCCATATAGTGTTCATTTGAAGGTTTATACCAAATGGTACAGGATACTTTGTTTTAACAAAAGAATTGCTTTATTATTCTTTTTTGTTCATATGTCAGAAGTATTTTTCATTTATTATCAGGCATCAGTAAGCGACTTATTCAGCTCAGTCTTTTACAGCAGTTTCTTTCCTACACAATAGCTGTTTTGCGCTGTTGGCTCAAAGAACATCATTGACCCTGTACTATGTAGAGAACAAAAAGTCCTCTTCTAACAGTGTAATAATTACTTCAGTTGTGAAGCACTCGAGGGCTATGAAGACAGCTTGCCGATAAACAGACGGCCAGTAGAATGTACATATATTTGAGGGACCAAAAAGATCTGTGTGGAGATTTATGGTTATGTCTTATTCTCCAGTAATAGTGCCTTCTCACTGGATTTCATGATGTGTGGTAATATCCTTCCCATCTATATATCGCACCCATGAATAATCAGCTCCTTCTTCTTTGTTCCTTTGCAGATGACATGCCAAGCACATCCATCCATCCTTTCTTTCACATTCTCTTTCTTGAATGCTCCATAATCAATGTCATCTAAATGGAAATGTCTTTTTTTTCCCCCCCACAGCCGGGGTCATAAGGGTCTTAAACCTGGGAAACGTCATAGGATAAAAGAAGGAAAGAAGGGGCTGCTGCTTTTCCTTTGATGACCATTGACAGAAATGGCATAGAGCAAGGCCAGGGATCTGCGTGGTAAGAAGGAGGAGCTGCTGAGGCAACTGGGAAGGTTGGAAAGTGAGACTGTCCCCGAACCTAATATTTTTCTCTTATATTTCCCATTCCAATTATTTTCTTTCAATTCCATTCAGAAAAAAGTTCTGTCCTTGGCAAAATAAAAACGTTGTCGTCACACACACCGGGTCACATGAGGTCAATAGGCAACGGAAATGACTCACGTCAAGTATATAAACAGGAAATAAGGCCAGTATACTCACACAGACATTGAAGTTGCTTGCTTCATGCCAGTGTGTCTCATCTCCAACTCCAAACCTTCAACTCCACGGTACCGTGAGTACTCTGACTCTCTGAGTCGTTTGTATACTTCCAGTGTGTGTTCAGAACGCGAGTTCAACTTGGTGTGGACACTAACTCCGTTAGGTAGTGTTCTGAGAATAACCGCGTGGTTTACCAACTCTCTCGTGCTCTATCACATCCGAGTCTTTCCTCCACGCTACACAGTTGGCACAGTTCACTCCATAGTCTGTCTTCCACCGTGACAGTTGTTATAAAAGCCAAAAAGAACAAATCTCAAGGTGCTAGGATTATTATATAAAATTGAAAACTAACATAAACCTTACATCATTAGAACTATCTATAAAAAGATGCTACAGAAAACATAAGTACATAAGTGCTTGGCTCAGCTCAAAGACAGTGATTAGTGTAATGCCTCGATCATTGCAAATATAGCCTATAAATCAAATCAGAACAGAAATAAGAGGCAGTATTTCCAGCTAAGCTGCATGAAAGAATTGGTAAGAATGTCTATGGTAGGAATGTGTTTGTTTGCCATGAAATAAACTCACTTGCCTCACTGTACTCTGAGGAAAAACCTGGGAACATAATTTTGTACTCGCTTTGACTTTGTCAGAGTAGAAACCTGGTCAGTGTGGTAAGACTGTTTTCCAACAGTTCATTACTATGACTGGTTCATATATCTTTCTAGTTTGTTTGTGATTGATATGTGCACACATTACACATTTGACAGATGTCATTTGGTCTACCAAGAATTCCGTCCCACTCTACTTGTATACTTAAGCGAATAAGCATGTAAGTCTGTTCAGTGGACCCTGCAGAATATTACCAAAGTTGCCATTCATGGTAACATTCAGACACGTGATCACATTGATGCCATCAAGTTCAAATGGTTTTAACATGACTTTGTCATCTTGCACTCCTCTTGCTAGAATCTTTTTTGTTCCATTTTAAAAGCTTACTGCATTAGTCCAAATGATTGGTATTAGCACTGAGGGATTGAGTCAACATTAATATAGACTTTTGGAGCAGAACCTGCTCAGAAATGATTGCTCTCTGACCCAACATCAATTTCGTGCATTACTTAATATTTCAAAATGACATTCTTGTTATGTATGCTATGCTTTGACTTCTTTAAAAACACTGTCTGCATTACAAAGTGTTTTTTAGCTGACTAATGACCTCACTAAGATAAGTTAGTGCATTCCTATGGAAAAAGCCATAGCTCCATAACCTTTTGTTACTTAGGGCCCTAGAACCGTAACTATGACTTTGGGAAAAATTGTTCATATGTTTCCTTAATGCATTAAATCTGGGTATATTATGTAGAAGGCCCTAGAAACATAGGTGTGGTGACTGGAATAATAACTTTTCAAAACATCTAATGCTACTATTAATCTATAATGCAAAGATATACATGTTGTATATCTTAAGTAAGTAGTCTGTCCATGTGTTTAACTATTTGTTGAATTATGAAGTAACTGCTGTGTAAAGAACATTCCAGTGAGCGAATGAGCAAAAGTGATCTCTTCCTTTGTGTTTTGTCTGAGGGCTGATGTTTGTTTTAATAAGTGTTGCTTCCCCAGAAATGAATCGTTATGAGCTAGGGTCTTCTGTTTCGTACAGGTCAAGTTGCCGCACAAATATAGTATATGTTCGGGAAACGATTATTGAGCTATTGTAAAAAAAAAAAGGCTTCAGGGCGCTAGCATGAAGGAATACCTCCATCTAGGGAAACGAACCTCTCAATCCAAATCAGACACATGGGGCAGCTAGCACAGAAAGTTTTATATGAACTAGTCTAGTGTACGATTTCCTCAGACGAATGAATGAATGCATGAATAAATAACATTATAAGACCCGGCTGCACTGCAGTGGTGGTAATAAGGACAGTAAAATTATGAATTCATAGATGCGCACCATCTGGGTAGTTTGATTTATCTTGTATTTTGTTATCCTGTTTTTTTTTTTTTAATGAAGATTCTGTTGAACAAACGCAGCAGTACTGGCATTATCCATGCAGAAATAAGTTCTTTGCTGCTGTGACCAAATGCTGATTTGTCCTAGCGTGTTGCAATTAGCTCACCTCCTGGATGTCCATTAAAGCTGGGAAAATTATGCAAATATTGCCACCAAGTAGCACTGTGATGGAATCTGCTCCAGCAGGGACTGGTTTACACCTGCGTCTACAGACATGAAATGTGAACGTGGAATATGTCTGGTGCACAAAAACAAGCACACAGCTACATTGCGTTTGGTGAGTAGTGTCTTTATGTTTGACAGGTGTGTGATCCGTCTCAGTGTGCCTTGTTCCTGAAATGGGGCATGATATTAATTAGGTGGAGTTGGATAACTTTTATTACTTTCTTTTGTCAGAAGGTCATTACTGATCAATACTGAAATAATCCAGTTTAATTAAGGTACTGAGTTTTTGGTTTCGCAGTTGAAATTCCTCAGATAGTTGCTTGTAGTATGGTCAGAGTCAGATTTGCCAAATCTAGGTCCCTGAGCACAAGCCTGTAGGGTGTTCCTTTAAATTAATCAGTTACTTTAGCTAAAGAAAGTCTCTCTTCCCTGTAATGCCTATAATGTACACAGCAGATATAACCATTTCTTCATCAGTAATCCCCAAGTCAAGTATATAAATCTTGTACCACATTCACTAACATAACTGTTGAGTTACTGATAAATATTTATTTGGAGTTTATTTGGCTTTGAATGCTCAAAATGTGGCTGTTTGTACAATTTCAATATTGCAGCACTGAAATGTGTTTAGCGTTTGTTATTTTTTTTAAGGAGGCTCATCTTTATTCTGATCTGTTTCTGCACATGTGCAGATGGGCAGTGTGTATTGGTGTGCATGCAAACACACTAGAGGAAAGAGGAGAGCCTAAGAGCATAAGTTTTCCCTATTTCTCAGCTTGTATGCAAAATGATCCTTGACTTGCTGAACATCGTTTGACATCCAGAAGAACTATGAGTCTCGTACTGCAGACTAGAAGTAATTACCTTAGTAAATTGTCATATGCTTTTGTGGGATGTCTGCCATTTTTATCTGGCATTACAAGGCAGAAGTTTCTTATGCAGAGTGAAAATAAACTTCACGGTCAGTCAACTTTGGACCCGGACAATAAGATATTTTTCCATTCTGTGCTGCTTTTTCATCGAGGTGCTTTTCATTTTTCATTTTTTTCCCCTTCACTCTCGAGAGCCAGTTTTGCACAACTCTAGTTTTAAAGATAAAAATGTGTGGTAAGACAAAGTGTTTAGTGGACTGCTTTTGTGTTCTGGTGCTTGATGCTTCTTGGCTTCGACAAAAGGGTTCTTGACACTTCTCTTCCATAAATATGCATTTTTAAAGAGTCATCTGAAAGAAAAAAAAAAATGGTGAAATTGACCATTCTGTCATACGTGACCACACCAGAGCACATAATGTGAACAGCATGAAATTCTTTGCCCATGGCAGCCGGGAGGCAGTGTTTTGGGACGGAACCTTGCTCAAGAGAGCCTCTGTGGTGCCATTATACCCCTTTTCCACTTCACTGGTGCTGGTGCCAGGAGCCGATTCTGGTGCTGAACTAGGAAACCAGCCGAGAACCGACCCGCATTTACACCAGACAGGAGCTCAGCGGGAGCCGCATGAGAATATATGACAGGTCACGCCCACTAAACAGAAACAAACATGGCCGAACTCAGTTCCTGCTTGCTGGTTATTCTCTAAACTTTGAGGATTTATTTCAGTGTCCAAATGCAGCTTATTCAGTGTGTTTTTACCTTTGAAAAGAGATCGACACAGACAACGATTACGTACAAGACTCCGCCCACCGCTCGTGACATCACGGGTTCTCGCTACGAGACTAGCAGAGTTTAGGCGCCGGTTTGGTGTTTGTTTTAGGAACCGGCACCAATTTTTTTTCTGTGGAAAAGTGCGGCACTGGTTCCAAAATTGGGAACCGGTATGGGACCCAGTGCAGTGGAAAAGGGGTATTAGAGTCTTGGGAACTGAACCCACAACTTCCTGATCATAGGAATTTGATTGCTTCTTTGTGAATCAAAAGTAGATCTTCTATTGCAGTGTTCCAAACAATGAATTTGAACTACTATAATTTTTCAGTGTTGTGACATTAGAAAGTCTGAAAATCCCCACAGATCGTTTTGCCAGGGATGGCATTGAATTGGACAGTCATTTTCTGCATTTTCTTAGGCATAGATCAGATATTGGTCTCATGTTATAATGGCAGCATCTCAGTGATCTTTCTTGAGGTTGAGTCTGGGGAAAGGTTTCTTAGGAGCAGTTTGTATACTGACGAGTTAATTTATTTTCTAAGTGTCTTTTTCGGGGGACCATGAGTGAGCAAAGATGGAATCTGGTTCAGTGACCACTGAGTTTGCAGTACCTTGGGGAAAGCTGAACTTTTATTTATTTATTAGTTCATTTCAACAGCTGAGTGAAATCAGTTGAGTGCATGTGGTGGTGTCTGGAGGAGGCAGAGATGGAGATGTCCATGGGGTGGTTGATGGTGAAGAATACAATTGTCTGAGTATAATAAGAAGTACGGTTTAAAAAATTCAACCAGCTGCTGTGTCTGCGAAGGTGAAGACCAGTCTTGGCTATATTCCCAGACTGCTAAAATAGTGGGCAGACCACTTGCATGACTTCTTTCATACCAACAGCTTACATTGTCAATCACTGCCCTGATATCAGTCATCCTTAAAACATCCTGAAATATTTCGTTCTGTCTTCAGGGCTTTTTTGGTAGATCTACAATCCTTCCTGTCTCATCCTGCCAGGTTTTGTGGGGTGCTCCTTGTATACAGTGGTAACTACCTACAAAAAGTGGTCCTGTTAAGGACACCCAGTGAACCACTGACAGAGTCATGGGTGCCTAAGACTCACTGCTGTGTGTGGAGAGAAAAGACTAACCTGTCGGGTCTGATCTCACAGGAGAGCTACTATAACACAAAGTTAATGATTTAAAGGTGTCGGAACACACAGTTGTGGTGTGTGGTCATAGCAGCTTGCTGCTTCAGGGGCTGTTTAGCTTCAAACCAGTCAAAATGGCCATGCTAACCCTTGCCCACCATTGAAAGTCCCTATAATGGGTATAGGAGCATCAGAACTGGATCTGGGAGCAATGGGAAAAGGTGACCTTGTTGGATATATCATGTTTCCTTTTATATTATGTGGATGGCCAGATGTCTGTGCATCGCTTACCTGGAGAAGACATGACACCAGGATGCACTATGGGAAGAAGCCAAGATGATGGAAGCAGCGTGCTGCTCTGGACAATGTTCTGCTGAGTCCTTGCATTAATGTTACTTTGAAATGTTCCACCTACTTGAACATGGTTGCAGAACAAGTACACTTTTTCCTTTCAGATGTATTCTCTAATGACGTTGACCATTTTCAGCAGGGTAGTGTGTCGTGTTGCTAATGTCCTGGTGCCAAAAACCACAGCACATCTTCAGAGGTTTTGTGGCGTCCATGCCTTGATGAGTCCATCGATGCCAGGACTTAGCAGAACATTTTCCAGAGCAGCATGCTGCCTCCACCAACTTGCCATATTCCCGTAATGCATCACGGTGCCATGTGTTCCCCTGGGAAGCGATACACATGCACCCGGCCATATTTCCTCTGACAAGGTCACCTTCTCCCATTGCTCCATGATGCAGTTCTGATGCACACATGTCCATTATAGGGACTTTCAATGGTGGACAGGAGTTAGTGTGGGCACTCTGACTGGTTTGAAGCTACAATGAAAACACACCACAACTGTGTGTTTGAGCTGTTTTGACATGAAGGATTTTGTAGGTGTTTATTTTTAGTATCATTGTGGTTTCCATGCACTCTTTTCCTCTACAGGTTCTACCATTGCATGGTGATTAGGAGTAGATTCAACTGAAACTAGTAATGCTCTCTTGTTTCATCCTTAAACTCTAAATACTAAATTATTTGTTACACATTCCAAACTAGCAAAAACCAGCATGTCTTCAGCAAATAAGACAGGAGTGATTTCAGCTGACTGAAATATTGAAACGTTAGAAATGAGAAGTGTTGCGGAACACTGGAGGCAGACGACAGGCAGCTCTGGTTTGTCTTCATGTGGTATGCACTCAGAATGCAGCGCATGCGTTTGTCAGTTTTCATCTTCGTGCCTCAATCTAAAAGCACCAAAAATGTAAAGAAATATCACCAGTGTATAGGACTTCATTAGGGCTACAGTCTCCATTGAGCGCTCCAATGAAAACTGTTCACTTTGTAATGACTTTCCTGGCACAAACATTCACAGATGGCTATACAAGCGATAAAAAGATGAGATCTATGCAGATTATTCAGTGTTTGCAGCCCTAGAGCTTTTTATTTCCATTTCTTTGTAGATGGGAAGGCATATGGTACTGTATGCTCTTTGTATAAAACAAAACATGCTGGCACATGACACCTCAGTTAAAAAGTGAACATTTTCCCACCTTGGGAAATATTTCTCTACTTACTGCTTGTTGGTTTGCCCTAGAATGAAGCATGTAGCACTGTGAGAGGATAATTAGTTAAAAAAACAATGATGACCTACTTCATGGGAAGTGTAGTTTATCATAAGATATTGATTAAATGCTAAAATATGTTACTTAGAGCATTGTGAGAGACACAATAGAATATACATATTGTATATTTGCAGTCATGTTAAGATGGCAGAGAAGTCCTATATAGTTCATAACGATCATTAAGTCATTCAAAAACATAATGAAAGAACATGAGCATGTATGCATAAGCTGTAATTATAAGGTTGAGTTTAGAAGTCCATTGGTATCAACCAATACACTGTGCACAAGGACTGAACTCACAACATGCATATTAAAATGAAACAATCATGCAGCTGTGTGGTGGATAAATGTAATAAAGCAGACCTCATAAAAGCTCATGTTATCCAATCACTGTTTAAAATTAGTGGACGTGAGGATAGCCTGGCTCATCCTGTTTAAAATAAGTGAATGGAAAATCAGTGCTGGACAAAAAACTAAACTAAAATTACCTTCAGAGAAATAACTGAATGCAAAACCAAACCTTTTTCCAGTCTGACATTGCAGAGGGAGGATGTTGGATGTAGAATATGGGATACAGTCAGTACAGGGACAGAGTAGACTGCATCTGCAGCTATCCGTAGGAGTTGGACAAACATTGTAAGAGGATTTGCCTAGAAAATCTAAGGAAAAGGGATGTTTTATTTTAATGTATAATTCTATTTCTTGTAAGTGGCTTTAGCTTAAACCGTCTGACAAATAAATGTTAAGTAATGTAGACTAATAATATAGCTCAAACCTATTCTGTAGTAGAATTATTAAACACTGGCTGCATTTAAGATACATTTCCACTTGACTCGAAAGCTGCTTTAATACTGAGCAATTGCAGTTGAAATGAATTTAAACGTTTCAGAACACCAAACTTTTATCACAGTGAAATCAATGGCAAGAGGTGATTTTCTGATGGATAAAGTTATAAATGCTGTCATACAGATTGTAGGTTCCCAAAGTCCTAAGATATCCAAGTCATATGTCATTGACCTTAATGGGGACATGCAAATGCAAAACTCACTTAAAAAAAGGCCTATTATAACTAACTCAATAACTCCAAACTATTTTTCCTCACTGAAACTGATGAAGAGCAAGAATGCTTTGAGCGTATGCAACTTGGAAGAGAAACTTTATCTTGACAACAATCTCTAGGTTCCCTTTTTTAAATGTATTAATTAATTAATTGTCATTCATTCATTCATTTACTTATTTATTGGGTTTTAAATTTTTTTATGATCATTTATTCGTTTGCATTTATTAACTTATTTCTTTATCTTTGTCTTTTGTCTGTCATCTCATTTTTGCTTGTCTGAAGTTTAATTGAGTTGTACCATGTCTGTATGTTTATTACGGTTCAATTAAAAAACAAAAAAATTTCATTTCCCAGGGCTGTACCACATAATCTAGCGTTTTGTGTTCATACCATGCAAGTTAAATGAACCATGCCACAGACTGTACTGAGATCACCTACCTATGTCTCGGTTTGGTTCGTTTCAGAGGGGTCTGAGTTCATTTGGCATGTTCACATATACGCAAACTATGCTGACTAATCGATCTGAGTTTGCTTTGAAGGATGGAATGCACCAAGAGCGGATTGTTTGGAACGCTAAGCTGTAACTACACCAACCTGTGTGGACACCCCTGCTCTAACCCATTAACTCCAGACATTTTGCAATGTGCAGTGGTAGCATACGTAAAACAGACCTTAGTTCTGTTACTTATCTCTTAGTTCATCCACTCAGTTATCATAACACTTTGTCTATGCATCCTTGTGTAGAACACAGTTTTCAGAATTTTTTGGTTACTTTCCTTCATCTCTATGCATTCAGCTGCCTTACTATGCTCAGAGCAGTCTGTACATCATGACAATTAAAGGTATCCTTGAACCTTGAATTCATGATGTGTATAGTTTATACTCTAGGAAAATTTGCAAATATCAATGCAGTAATCCGAACAGAGATCCAATATTTTTCTATATTGCACATCTCAATATAGAACTTGCACATCTCATTCATTCTGGGGATCCCATAGTATTTCGTCAGTGCTATCATTCCAAACAACACTGCTTCGGTTTTTGTCTGTGAGCAGCAGTTTCAATCCTGACATGTCAGCTCAGTGGAGAAGAAATGCAAATCCTAGCACTCTCATTACCTCTAAAATGCCATATTTGGCTTATGCACACAAGTGTGTTCTGTGTTTTGGTTATGTCCTTCACTGATTGGGTTGACAAAGCTTCTGCTGTAGTTCTTAATGAAATGTATTTTACCTGCAGTGGGAAGGACACCCATATAGGCTCTCCACTGATTACTACTGTTGTCTGCTGATTAACATGTTTTCAGATAACTGGGAGCCAGTGGCTCTCGGAGAGTCTCTTCACAAGCTTGGGCTTGAGAAGGTGATTTTCCTAAAATATGTAATTCAAAGCCAAATTAAAGGCGATCAGTTGACCAGAATACAGTCTACAGGACGAATGTTTCATGCCATTTCTGAAGAGATTAGTAAAGAATATAACAATAATAAGAAGTGGACTAACTGATCAGTATTAGGGGGGTTTTATGTTACTAGCTGAAATGCGTAATCACACGTGATCAGTATAAAAGCCACATAATAAACAGCTGTTCGTGCTTAATGAACAGTTCACCAACAGGTAAATGTTGATTAACGTGTGACTCTTGACGTTAAGTGTCGTATATGTGATCATGTCTAAATGCCACATTGGTCTTGTTAGGCTAGGAGGCCCATACAGTTAAACAGGGTTGCCCCAGTGCACATCTAAAGAAGTAAACACCAAACATGTCTTGGTTGATAAACTACATTCGGGGTAAGAGCATATTTTATATCTTTAGCTGCTTTGACTTGTGTACTTTTTACCCATGCAGTATGGCAGTGCTTTGAGGACAAAAAATTCAAGGAAAGTGACACAGTGAAACCACTCTCCCTCATCACCATTCAACAGGATGTGTCAGGGTAGGGAGAGCTGGCGTTTTCATTTTGAAGCTCTCCATTCCCATCGTTCACTTTTTTCCTCTAGTCCAATAAGACTTTGAACTGATGTAACCCACTACCACTAAGCTGAGAAAAGGTAGGAAAAGGAGGATGGCAGTTTAGTGCTAAAAGCCAAGCTGGTTTCGTGCTGTAGTCTGAAAAGAGAACGGTTGACCCCTGTTTTGCTTTGAAAATGAGATTTCATTTCAAGTAGTGTGATTGATCATTGTTAATAAGATCCAGCTGCGGTGTGCATAACAAGAAAAAAGACATTTCCTGTGGGGGGGGGGGGTGTAATACATAGTGAGACATTACAAAGCACAACATGTCATTTTTTAGCTCGCTGGCTTTTGCTCTGTTGAACCAGGACAACAGAATTTATTTTACGGCAGTAACATTATGCATTCCATAAGGGAAACATGTAATGTTCGATAATCAGGCTGGCTGGGTCTGGCTTGAGGACTGCTCAATATTTTGCAAGTGACTGGCATAGCATTACAAATGACACATTTACTTAAGCTCTCACTGCTGAAATATTCAGTCTTTTGTGAAGCCTCTCCTGAGTAAATATTAAATTGTGCTTCACATTATGGTCTTGCTGAAAAATGACCACCACATTTTTGTTGGATCATTCAGTTGCTTTGTTTGAAGTTTGGAGAAGCCAGTATTTGAGTAATGGCTTCCCTCTTGCCACTCCTTCAGGGATTTGAGTTTTGTGAGTTTTGTGTACTGATGCACATTCAGCTGATGTAAAACAGTCCACGACAAATTATTAGTTCGATTCTAAGAAAAATTCTGTGAGCGATTGAGGCAGCAAACTCTGAACTGTAACTTTGTGGGGAACACTGTACTTCTTATTAGACCTCATAGTACTATCTTATACTTATTTTCTACTTCTTTCATATGTTTTGAAAATATCCTATTATGTACATTTTTCATTTTACATGGATCCTCCTACTAACCCATGGCTTCTCTGCATATTTGTTTATGGCACATTTAATATGGGCAAAATCCCTTTTTAGGCTTTGTAAGGATTATCATTAGCATAAACCTTAATCCAGTTTTTGTTTACCTTGAGGGCAGCAATGATTTCTGATGTCGAAAAAATTTACAAATATTAGTCTTCATTAAAAATAATTAAAAAAAATCAGAACAGGACATAAAACAGAACTTTCTGAGCTATGTCATTTATGAATAGTCCTCCTTTTTTAATCTCAATTTTGTCAATGCATATTAATACAAAATTTTAATTTGCAAAACAGCTGATTTATTTTTGTATCTATTAAGACAATATCTTGGTGTACACAATATCCACAAATAATCAGTGATATTTTATTTCAGTCATATTTTATTTTAGAAAAGTTTTGATGTATGTTTCTGCTGTTGCAGTGTAGTAAAGCACATTCTATTTTCACTTTATTAATAAACCGGTTTCCATTTTGTTGATGTTATTATAGTTGTGGATTCTTGGGTGTCTCTTGTACATTTTGTGGTCTCTGCATTCAAAAGTTTAAGTTTTAAATTTTCATACTTACTATATGTTCTATGTAAATGATCACCCATACAATTCTTGTCAATGTCATCAAATTTCTAATCAGAGTCTCTGAATGGTAATGAATAGTTCTCATCAAATCTGTCATTTATTAATATAATAGCCCATGCAGATGCTTTTTCATACAATCCTTAAACAATGCATTGCCTCCAATGTATCCAAACAGAAATTCCATGGTATCAGCACCAGCAGGCAAGATGTTAAGTCCTCATTTGTATTGGTCAAAGTCTTTGAGTTCTCTTATCGTAACTACTTCGGCTTCTTCGGGTGTTTCTTTTATCTGTATTTTCACTTTAGGGTTTCTTGTCCATGTTGTTTGTATCTTGTTTTGTTCCCTTAGGATGCGTGCGTGTCTGGAAATGTCGGCATTCTTTTTTGTATGATGCGCACTCAAGTACACCCCGTCCCCTTTAGCTTCTTTGCCTGCCTCAGACCCTCAGTCTTGTGTTCTTGATTCACAAGTTGAACTATTATGACAGGCTTTGTTTTTTGCTTTTCTTTCAGGGTAGGACATGGCAAGCTGTGATGTTAGTATTCATGATAACTACTTTCATATAACTTTGACTTACCATTCCAAGGTTTGTAGCTTCTCTGTTGGGGCGCCCTCCCTGTTTTTACGTTACGTTACGTTAAGGATCATCAATTTTTTTTGTGTATTAATTAACTCTTAACCTATGACCTCTTTGCAAATCTGTTCTTAAATCTTACTCTAGTGGAGTTTTGCCGGATAGATTGCTAAAAATTTGAGCATCTGTACATCTGTAGATAAAACGAGACTCCCAAAAGGGACTTTCAGTATTAGAATTCAGTTTATTGTGACGTGCATTGCCCATACAAGGAATTTTCTTCGGTATGATGGTGCTTTACACAAACACAACAATAAGTACAATGAGTAGGACAAGCAACAATAGGGCAAAACACTGTTACAATATACTATTACTATTACCATACAATATACTTTTAATACATATAAAATACGTTAGATGTAGGAAATATAATGGGGAACTCCAGTGTGCTGAGTGACAGACACATGAAACAGATGTGCAAAAATATGTGTGGAATCAGTGGGAGGGGGATAGAGGCAGAGTCTGTGTCAGCGGGGGTCAGGGGACTTGTTGATGAGTTCAGCTGCTGAAGGGAAGAAGCTGTTTTTGTAGCATGTGGTTCTGGTCTTGATAGACCTCATTCGCTTGCCTGGGGGTAGCGTTTTGAACGGTCCGTGTATGGGCTAGGAGGGTTTGGCCACAAACTTTCCTACCTGCCTTAGTGTCCTGGAGGCTTCCACATCCTGGAGCGCTGGCAGATTGCAGCCAATCACCCTCTCTGCAAAGAGATTTTCTGCTTGCCATATGCTGTAGTCCACCTTGGTCCCTTGCAGTGGCAGTAGAGTACCAGGCTGTGTTGGAGCAGGTGAGGGTGGACTTTACACCATTATGGGTTGAACTACTTCAGCGGCTTTAGGATGTACATCCTCTGCTGCTCTTTTTTAATGAAGGAGCTGATGCTTATGACTGGAGGTGCAGCTGTAAGTGTAGAGGCAGAACAGTGACGGTGACAAGACACAGCCCTGTGAAGAACTTTACATGCTGCTTCCTGTTCGACAGAAAGTCAGTGATCCACCTAATGGTGGAGAACTTGGCCTGTAGCGTAGCTGGGATGAGTGTATTGTATGCAGAGCTGAAATCCACAACCATAATTTTGGCACAAGATCCAGGACAGCCTGAGTGCTGGAGAATGAACTATGGCACATCGTCTACAGACCTGTTTGCTTTGTAGATGTACTGTATTAGGTCCAGGAGAGGGTCAGTGATACATTTGAGATGGGTTGCACATCTCACTGAAACACTAAAAAATCTCTTTGGATTTTCACAGTTTTACAGTCAAATGGTCTGAATGTCTTTGTACACCAATGTATGGATGCATAGTGTAACTATTTTGACTATTACAGTAACAGGGACTTTAAGGACACTGCATTCAAATACATAGACTCATTCTTTTGCAACTATTATAACAACTTCCATTCTTCTTAGAAGGCTTTCCACAGGAGTTTCTGGTACAGTCATCCTGGAACGGAAAAGGTGCTTCCCCCAATTGTGTTCACAAAATGTCTTGGTATACTGAAGCATTAAGATTGCCCTTTCACTGGAAGTAAGGGGTCTAGAACAAACCCTGAAAAACAGGTGTGTTCTAGTATTTTTGTCCATATAGTGTATGTTCTGCTTTTCTATGTTGTCATAACATATTGTTATTGCTCTTATGCAGTTTTTGAAGGTGTTTGTGTACTCTTACATAGTTCTCATTAAGATTCAGTGTTTTGAAAGACACAGAGTGGTGGCTGTCTCCAGCCCTCCTAAAGGGAATACAGAGTAACTTCAGCACAGGAAAGGTTGTAACACACTCTGTTTGGTCAGGCAGGTGAGATAAAATGCAAGTTTTTGAAGTGTTTGCTACCTGCAGTGACTGTAAGACTGAGATTTTCTTTCTTCCATGGCCTTGCACAGTAAAGAGTTCTCCTCACTAAAGAAAGAGCACTGAAGACTGAAATAGAACAAAGGCCCAAAGACCTTATATATTTTCATATCTCATGTTTTCACTTGTATCTTTCAAACGATTTTTTGCATTATTTGTAGCCATTTGTCCATACTCTCTCTCTCTATCTATATATGTGTGTGTGTATGTATATATGTATGTATATGTATATGTAATTATGTATATATGTATGTATATATGTGTGTGTGTGTGTGTGTGTGTATATATATATATATATATATATATATATATATATGAGTGTGACGAGACGCTTTTTCCACGAGACGAGACACGAGACTGGGTTCACGAGAATGAGACGAGACGAGATTTTGACATTTTTTTAAAGAAATCCTCAATGTTTAAATATGTAGCAAAAATAGCCTTTTATTTAACTGAAAAACACAA
>JBBPDE010000002.1:8281926-8294221 GCA_037974605.1 Nannopetersius ansorgii
GCGGAGCAGAGCACGGACAGCACACAGTAAACATTGGCACACACAGCATAAAGAGAGGACTGCGAGCAAGCACCACAGAAAGTTAGGGGCAGTTTTAATGCAGGCAAAATGTGTATTTGTCGTATAAGACGCACCAACTTTCAACTTTCTTATACGGCGAAAAATACCGTTATTATGTTCCTTCTAAATGTCCAGTTGGTGTGCCATTGTTTTCTTTTCTGTTCTCTGACATTTTGATCATGTGAAATTTTAAGCGTATATATGCTGACATCAAACCTTTCTAACATTTACTATAATTGGCAGTTGAGGAATTGTTAGAATAAAGTAAACATGTAGACCATTGTATTAAAATGTTACTGCTTATTTGGTGACATTTCTGAATCCGTATACCATTATACGAAATACAGTTAAATCCAGACTTTCTTGTGGAATTCACTTTGATCAGTCATATGAGTCATACCTTCAAATACAGTTCACTATTTAACACCAATTATCTGTAGTGTATCATCATAGCCTTCATAAATAGATGTTATTTTGTAGAAACGGACAGCCTTTGCTAGAGGTCTGTTAGAGTGTTGTTGAGGTTTTCCTTTTAAATATCACTTGGATAACAGCTCATTAAATGAGATCACATCTTTCAAAACAACTTTTTCTCTCTAGTCTTATTCAAAAGGAGGCCAGGAAGTCCAGGTTTGAGTCAAAAAATTATGAGCAGATGTATTTTTACTAGATTAAAGGATTTAGGAATTGCCGTTCAAGCTGTATCTAGAGAATTCTTCATTTATTGTGATGTTCTACAGCTGATTCTTAAGTGAAAGTGACAACTCGGTCATACGTGAACACACCACAGCACACAGTGTGAACAGCATGAAACACTTCCTCTGCATTTAACCCATTCACAAAGTGAAGCAGTGGGCAGCCAGGAACACGACGCCCGGGGAGCAGTGCATGGGGATGGTACCTTGCTCAGGGAACCTCGCAGGTACCTAGTGGTTTTGGGAATCGAACCCGCAACTTCCTGATCACGGGGCAAATGCCCTAACCACTAGGCTACCAGCTGCTACCAGTGTTTTTTCTCAGTTCCTATTTGAAACCTGCTCATACTGTATTTAATTACAATGGAGAATGTTTTAGATTAGATTACATTAGAATTAGCTTTGTCATTGCATATAGTACAAGTACAACAAAATGTAGTATTAGTCTAAGTAAACAACACTTGTGGGTGAGTTATGTATGTATGTGCAATATTGTGCAATGTTCAGGTGCTTAAACGTTTTTATTATGTACAGTATCTTATGTGCAAATAGACATATATTTGAAATCACTACTTATGTCAATATTACTTATATACTGCTGATATAGTATAAGTAATCCACTAAGTGCAATAATGAACTTCCATCTGTGTCATTAGATTTCACTTAACTGTGTTAATTATTTTTCCAGTATATTTCTGTATATAGCGTAGTGTATTTCATATTTTTTCTACAGATTTTATTTAGATTTTATTTAGATGTTATATTTTATATCTTCCTTGTCTCTGTGTGTCTTCGCAGTCGTAACAGTCGTAAGTAATTTCCTCCAGGATCAATAATGTTTTCTGATTTTGAAATTATATGAAAATATAATAGGTGCAAATGAAGCAACATTTACTGGTGAAAGTTTAGGTGAAATATAGTTTTATGAATCTTATATGGTCATTTAACGATTAAAATGTATGGTTGTGCAAAATGATGAAATATTTACTGGTATATTTAGATGTGCCATTGGTTTGGTCATTGTTTATTGTAGCCTTCTGCAATGAGGGAAAAAAACAACAACATGCACTTCTGTAATTACAAATTGTATCACGCAGTGGGCTAATTAATGAGTCTTCTCAGGAAAAGTCCACATTGTCAGTCTGGGCTGGTATTATTGTGACAATTAATTCAATGTTGTGTGACTGAAAGCACTATTTGAAGATAAGAGCTTTTGTCATTGGGTTCCAATGTCACCTTCACTGAAACTCAATCAAGAAACAATAGAGTTTTAGCTGAATGCCACAAAAAGAAAACTGTTCTGTAGTTATGTAGATTTTGTTTATTTGTTTGTTTGTTATTTACTTACATAATGTCACCAAGCACACTAACAAAAGACCTTCTTGAATGTATCAGCTTGAATCCCTTCATTCCTAAGGACAGACAATCACTGAAAATGTGGTTATCAGAGAATGAATACAATTAAATCAACTGATTCTTCCTTCATTCCATCATTTTCTTCTCCTCAGTTTGTCAAAGGTGCAAGGGTTCCTAGGCATGATGCAGATAAAACTGTAATTGTGATGCGCGAGAGTGTAAAACCTGTTTAACAGTTGAAGGACCTTCTCAATGTAAACCAATCTATACGAATGAAAGGTCTTTGTAGGAACTTTCCTTTTTGAAATCCATATTTGCCATATTGAATCATGATATGAAAGGCTTTATAGGTTTTAATATAATCACTCAGGTAGGCAGCAGGAACCTTGCTTGTACTATCCCAGCCAGTTGCTAGAAGACAGCATTGATTTGACAGATTTGCCAGGTTCTGATTTCAGAGACATGCTTTTGCTGACTGGACAGTCTGAGGGAATTCATAAGCTCTTAGTATTCCAGAACAGAGGCAGCAGTACAGACTGCACATTTTCTTTCGTAAAAAAGATGCTGAGGATTTTACTGACATTTTCTCAAGCCAACACTCTTATTAAATAAAGGTTCCTAAATGGTTCTTAGCCTTTTCTGGTCATGAGGATCATACGGAAAGGTTTTTACACTCACGATAAAAAGGTCTTTAAAAAGCAATCCAGTGATCAAAATGTTCTTAAAGAAGCTGAAGTGGTTCTTCTATGGCAGTGGATCTTAGTCTGGTCATGCCCCCCCCCCTGCTGTGCATTTTCACATGTATTACACCAATATAAGGTAATTGATCATCCTTCTTAAGTTGAAGATGGTGGAGCAGGAAAATCCTAAAATGTGCAGGGCACAGTGTAATTACTTATGAATTTGGAATATAACTTTTATATTTGTTACGATTACTGTAACTACATCTGTGCACCGAGTCCTAGCTTTTGGTGCTCTTAGAGTTCCCATTCCCCTGATATTTCCATTTCATTTATATTCGCTGCAAAAGGATAAGGGCCAATTTTTCCTCCCCCAATATTTTTGATTTATAAATGTGAGACAGCATTAAATGTCACGTTGTCCATGAAGAGCTGACAGCAAATAATAGTGCTGTAAGAGAGTGCCATGCATGAACAATGGGCTTCAACTGTGCATTGTTTGAATAACATAAATGAACAAATCTTTCAGTCACTAAACAAAGTGGAAGAAACACAGTGAAAATGAAGAAAGGAGCCCACACATTTGAGCTTATCTGACGTTTGACTGTGCTCCATCAAAACTTATAAATGGGATTGACTCCAAAGACAATGGCTGAATATGAATTCTCATAATAAAAATCTGCCGAAATACGCAGCAATCAGTGCAAAAGCACTGATTATTTGCCTGTCTGTGCTGTTATGATTCTTTGAGAACATAGAGAACCAAAGGGAGCTTTAGCTTCTAGGGTAGCATCCACAGAATGTGTGTTTGTCAGACAAAAAATGGTCTTTGAGTGATAGTGTGTGTCCAGGGTAGCCACAGTAAGGGTGAGTAATCGATTCTCAGCCATCTTTCCGGATGCACTAATAAGGCGTGTTGGATTTCCCCTGATGCCAGGGAGCTCCACTTGTATCTTTGCGATAGTTTTCTAGGCCTGATGTTTAGCTATTTGAGAGACTCCAGACTGGATAAAGACATCTCAGGGACTCGTTATTGTTTTTGTTTGTAGTACTAAAAACTCTAGAAACTTGTGGTCCTGCTATGTTGTCTGAACATTATTTTATTTCAAACTTTTATCCTATATCTGCTTTTTTTGATGCCACTTGAAAATCTGTCAATTAAATTCTTGCAATTTTACATTAAGGCCATCTGTTAACACTGAATTATAGTAACTGGCGTATTTAGCAACATGGTGATATGTTATGATGTATAAATGGCCTGTGTCCAGAAAAAAGAAGAGGTCCCCAGAGGGATTTTGGCAGTAATCAAACCTCCATCACAAGCCAAACAAGAACGCTGGAAATGTAGCCAGTGCAAGCCAATGCCTTAATGGCCATTGGGAGGAGAAATCAAAATGAAAATGAATATGAGGCAGACTTCCAATAAACCTGAAAGCCTGTTTCTATTGTTCCTGTTCTTCCTCCCTGTCATGAGAATTGATGGAGTGCCATGCGGTCTAAAAATGGGGAAGTACTGCAGATAAGAGAATAATGCCGTGCCAGTGAAGTGAGGAGGGTTCGCTCTCTCGGGTATTGCATCTAGACAGATTTCAACCCAGTGCAGGAAAAAGCAGCTTGGTTTTCACCTACTGAATTAAATTCAAGCTCTTTGGGGACATTAGCTCATGTGTGGTGGCGATATTCTATTAAATAATTTTTGTCTTTTCTGGCAAATAGTGCACATTAAATCCAGTTTACACTTTTCCTTCATAATTCTAAAAGAAGTGCCATGAAGGGTCCTTTGAACGAAGAACCAATGTAGTTCAGTGAAGAAACCTTCTGGTAAATGTGAAGTGTTTTTTCAAGGTATATAGAACCTTCTCAGAGAATTGTCCATTATTTTAAGAATCTTTACACATGGGGAGGTTCTTTCAAATGTAAAAAGGTTCTTCAAACAAAAACACCCACTGTAAAGTTCTTTGGAGACCCAAAAAGAATCCTTTCCGGCTGAGTAAAGGGTTCATGACATGCAGCACGTCTGTTTCATTTCTTCTCTGAAATGCAAATGCACTTATCCCCACTGTATAATACCTGCTGTTTTTTAACTCAGCAGTACTCAGTAAATTCAGAGAACGTGCTGCTGCTAATTAATATGGGCTCATTTGCATTGAAGTAGGAAATGAACCTATTCTTAGGTGTTGTGTAGGTAAGCATCATCATGACAATACAAGCTGCATATTTGCAATTTGCCCTTAATTGGATGGAAACAAGAAAAAAAAAAGCAATTAACAAGAAAAGTAGGTTGAAATCCATTTTTTCACTCAATGGGATGTTGGCAGAGGCTTAATAAGTGGCAGGGAGGTTTCAGCGTGTGCTTGGCCCCCTGAGGTACACCTGTGTATCTCATGCCTGCAGCATACAGGTGGCACACGCAAACGGGATTTTTCCAAATTATGGAGAGATGCGGAAAGGCAGGCAGGGCCAGTGGAACACCCAGTCTGTCTCATTATGCCCCCTGAATCCTTCATTAGAAAAGCCTGGTCTCTCGTAGAGGACCCAGTAAAGAACCTAATGCATCTCAGCATTCTTTTATTGCATGCCAAAGCCGTCAGGGCCATATAAACCCGGACTGTTGGTAATGAGGTGCTGATAGAGAAGGCTGACCAAATAGTGGAGTGATTGCCGTGACAGTTGGGCTAATGCGAGGGATGAGACCTCAGGATGACTGCCAGAAGCTCTGACAAACATGGTGCAGAATTCTGATTGAAGGCAAACGGTTTGGATTATCTGTCTCTCTCTCGCTCTCAAGATTTGTCTTACTTGTCAGAACTGTCTTCCTGTCTGACTTCATCCACTCTTTCCTTTTGAAAGCAAAACTTCCTTGCCTGACAGCACCATTTTTAGAGAGGACCTAAAAGATGAGTTTGGAAGCCAAGATCAAAGGCGGTACAATTTCTAAGAATAGTACCGCATGTTAAACATCCTTAACATCTAGTTTATTGTCAGTATTCAAAACATTCTAGATTGTCATATCGTTGCATAGCAGTGCAAAGGTTACCCTCATTGTTGGAACAAAGATTTTGGAGTTGTAGTTGTTGGTCTGTTTTGTTGTCCAGTTTATTCTTTCCCTCTGTCCTTCAGCCTCATTTAAACTTTAGCAGAGAGTCGAAAATCCATCTACACACACTGACCGATCACAAGGTCAGCCTTGACAACCTGCAAAGGCAGCGTCTGAGATCAGCATGAGCCATACAGCTGATAAGTGAATCTCTGTCCGTGGTGCTGAAGATCCTCGTGGCAGCCAGTCCTGCAGATTGAGTCTGCGGTGCTCCACAGGTACAGAGTCACAGTGTGCGACTCATTAACTGATAGCAGCAAAGATGAAAAAATCAGAGCGGAAAGTGAATCAGGAGTCCTGAAATAGGAAGCTGTCACACAGCAGTTGGTTAGGTGGTGGCAAGACCTTTACGGTCATAAGAATTCTTACAAAGAGACATTTTCCAAATCATTTTGCCAGTTCTGTCCAAAAAGTTCTCTGCAGACATCTGTTCATCCAGTGTTTCTTCTGAAACATTAATAGGGAGTACTAATAGGAAGTGCGGTCCCCTCTAGGCAGTAGAACATAGTAACAGCTTTCACTCTTCGAGGAAGTCTTTACAATACATCTTGGAACAGTGGTGTGAGGATTTGATTGAATTCAGCCACAAGAGCTTCAGTGAGGCCAGCTAGCAATGTTGGGTGATTAGTTCTAGAAAAAAATGACACCACTCCTACTTATCCCAAATAACTGTTCACTATTAAAATGGTTAGTCTGTCTGTAATACTAATGGAAAAAACAAGTGTATTAAATATGTATTTTTTTACTTTATGCTGTTTTTCTCCTGTTTAACTGTAGTCAGTTATCAACATACGCCACGCCATGAGAAACATGACAAGTTCAACTGTTCTGGGATGGATAACATAAGGATTTTGTGTTGAATCCTGACCTAAATGGCGTACACCACCACTGGTATTTGTTCATGAGTCCCATGGAACCTATACAATACTTAGGCCTACCACTCAAGCACTCCCAGCCATTGTAGATTTGCCAATTTGTTAAGGGAATGTTCCAACAAAGGCTGTCATTTTGCCACCATCAGACAATGCCTATGTCTCAGAGCTTGAAGTATGAGTCATAAAATCAAACCTCTGTGGGGTTACTGCTCAACTGTTGCTATTTGATTAAACAGAGAAAATAATTACAGTCCTCTTGTAATGGGCAATTAAATTGATTGAGCTGGTACAGCTTTAAATCTAAAATAATCAAGGCCCAATTTTCAAAGAAAAACTGACAAGACAGCCATTTTCCAGAAAGAGTGGGGTGGTGAGGTTGTTGGAGAAGAGTGGCAGCTTTTTTTCTCTTGAGCACTAGACACAACTAAAACATTTGTATTTATTTTGACCCGACTTTTGAGCACTGTAAAGAGGAGCGTCCATAAAGTCAATCATGGCTGTGCTCATAAACAATCAATTATCTAGTCTTGTATTTCAGTTGAAAGCAAAGTGTCATCACATTATTTTGTATAAAGAATGATTTAAATTAGAACAAATGGTGTCATTGGGGGAAAATATGTATATCATTTGTAACCATTTGTATGTTAACCCATTAGTTAACCTGTAAATCATGTAAAGCTTTAAAAACAGCAATTATCAATAAACAACGCACTGTAATTTCATTCCAGATGCACTTAGTTAATAAAAGATCTATTCCCAACCCAGACAACAGCAGTGCACTGTGTCCTAGACATAGTAATATACTAACATTACATACTGTTTTGTCATGCTAAAGTTTTTCATTGTAAACACTCACAGGCTACTGTTTCCTTTATAAACGTAATGTATAAATTATCAGTGAACTTAAGTATGTTAGTTTTTTAAGCAAATTATATACTATATATTAAGGTTCAAACCATTTATTACTCTTAGCCATCGCTGAACACCTTTAAAAGAATATATTTGATCACATTGCACTGCATGGCAGAGGCCACCAGTGGAGAACAGCATTGGTTGGAGTTTGTGCAAATGTGTGTAATGATTGAGTCAGAGGTGGTGGTTTTCTTGACTAATGGAATATAAAATGCTGCACTACAAAGTGTTTATTTTGCTGCGACTGACTAAAAAATGTTTACTTTGCCTCTGGTGACTAATGTTTCTTTCCCAACAGCGAGTCCTCTGCTATAATTTATCGGTTAATCAGGGAACGCAAGATGACAGATATCCTGGGGCCATTATAAGGGATTAAGGATTACCTATGCCAAGCATAAACAGCAGCGTAATTCAGTATTCAATGCATTTAAATCAAGTCTTTCAGCTGCGAACAGGATATTCACAACATGGCGGGAATTTACTTACTGTGCTTCTGATGGCATATTTTTCAGAAATAATTTCATTTCATGAATAGCGCCGGCGAAGGTGCTACTGCTCAGGCCTTGCCCACTGCTGAAGTATATGATCTTGCCCCCAGTGTCTCTCACAATAGGCATGTGGAAAGGGGAATTTAATTAGAGGAGCTTAATGCTTCCTTTTATTAGGCCTGGAGGCTATCTGCCTCTGCATATTCATGATGCTGCTCCACTGTTGCGGGGACTATAGAAAAAGAACACCAGGCTGTGCCACTGCGAGCACAGCCATCGTCCGCGAACCCGCAAAGAGCCCTGTAAGGAAGTGCTGATCAGAACTGACAGCGAGTAAAGTAAAAGATAAACAGAAATGGGGGAGCTGGTCCTTAGTGCAGCTTTGCTTCAAAACGCATTTGCTGGTGCTGCTCCCAAGGTTAATAAAGCAACAGAGGGGAAGTCAACAGAGGGGCAGGCATGACACAAGCAACCTGACACTAAGCGACCCAAAGGAAAGATTTCAAATAATCTTTTTTTTTTTTCGCTCTGTAAATGGGATGAGACAAATAACAAGCAAACAGCGTGAAGAATTAAAAGCAAGGTCTGTCATGGAGACATATCATGAAGATCCCTCCTGTTATACAGTTCACAGTGCCACACAAGCTGTTCACCATAAAACCATCATTTCTGCCCTTCAGGATGACAGGAGATCACTTCTAAGCTTCTCAGTGTAGAAGAGGCCATCTAGGCAAAGATTCCTTTCATATTTGCAAGGACTTTACTGACTGGAACAGATCCTAGATCAGCACCCCAAATCTGAGAAGCTTCAGAAGTACAAGCCCTAATATCAGATGTTCAGTGCAAAAGTCTTGTGCAGCCAATAAAGCTCTCTTTCTTGGCAGTAAGCTTCTTTTTGGGAGCCAGAACACTAAATAACATTAGAAAATAAAATGCCTCTTCCTGCTTTCCACTATTTATCTATAATTCTCAAACGAAAAAGTTTTTAAACTCATTAGTAAACTTGATTCACCAGTCCACTGTACATTATTCCAAAAGGCTTGGGGCTCATCTGGGTGTTTTTGTAAGACAAGCTTTTACGTTCCTCTCGAGGTGTTTGCTTAAACCCTCTCCCATGGATACCACTTTTTCGCCTGGTCTCTTTCTAATGGTGGAATCATGAGGGCTGAGATGAGTTGGCTGAGAGGATTTAAAGCCATTCCAAGATTTCCTCATTTTGTGAAAATGGTACTGAGTCCCACAGTCTTAGAGATCACTTTGTAACCCTTTCAGACCGACATTTCAGTAACTTTCCTTCCAGACTAGTGTGCTATCTGTGAAGACCTGGCAGTTTTGAGTCAAATTAATCTTAATTATCAACTACATTTGGTTTATTCTTTGAGTGACTACAAGGACAGTTACTTTTTTTTTTTTTTTTTTTGTTTTGGTTTCTAGATCCGCCCTCAGTTAATTCCAGTATTTACAGTGACCCTCCAGCACCTTGTCTGGCCAATCAGTCCCTCATAAAAGTAAATCATGGATTCTGTTTTGATGGCAGGAGTACAGTGAGATGTCAGAAAACAGAATTATTTTAACTAAAACATCACATTTTTGGTTGCTTACAGCGAAGATAAATGGCTTTGTGTATTATTTTTTAGACTTAAGACAGTCTGAAATATAAGCTTTATGCAAATTCTTTGCACGGGGCTGAACAAAATGTGATTCTCATTTTTCTGCATATTACTTATGCTAACAGTGAGATATGAAACGTGACTTTAAAGTTCCTCATTAAAACAAGATATCAGGTCAAGCTGTGGGCCATATTCGGTTTAGAAATTTTAAGTAGATACCACAATTATAGCTGTGAGTTGAAGTGTGAAGAAGATCTGAAACTTCAGTGACCTTTTTTTGTGGAAATCCAATATTAATCAATATTAATTATGTCAATGATGCGTGTCATCATCGGAAAGGTTAATTTAGCTTCTGTCCTGCTCAATTTCTTTAAGAAATTAAGATGTAATTCCGACCATGATGGCCTGACAGTGTATTCAAATGTCATCTTGGTGTAATAACTTTATCCAAACAAAATGATCCTATTAACATAATTGAGGATATATGAGTCTGAGGACGCCAGAAGGGAATGTCGGGTAGCTGACAGGTAGACGCAGTTCTAATAGATTATAATAACTTTGTTAGATTCATCCAATCAGAGGAGAACTACTCCAAGATGAGTGAGGGTCACAAGATTTCATCAGTACCGGCTATGATAGTCCATGTAAGGGCAAATTAATTACACAATTTGTGCTCTCAAGGCAGATGAAATCACAAGGGTCCATAAAAGTGCTTAACTCACTTCTGACATTTTATAGCTCATGACTGAACCCAAATTCCTGCATTTACATTATAAGCAAGTCATGAAATCATTTTGCTCCTTCAGGGCAAAGATTTTAACCAGCCTCTTTCCAAGATCTCATTATTTAGTACCCAAGTGCTGATGTGCGGCTGTGAGGCTTGATGAGTCTTGATGTTTGATCTGTTGAATAAATATGTTTAAAACTAAAAGAACTGAAGTTTTGCTAAAATGATCATAAAGGATGTGAAAATACTGCTCCGGATAAGATTTTTTTTCCCTGGTTATCTCTTTTGTAATATGTGGGAGTGTGTCTGTGTAAAATGTGCACGTCACTATTGTTTTATACAGTATTAGCCACACTTGATTAAAAAATGTTTGAAGAAAATTAAAAAATAATACGTATACATTTTTATACTTTGGAAATCTTAACAAAACAACACTCTTACTTTATTTTATAATTGCAACAAATAAAATAGGGATGTTAAGAGCATAGTGTGTGCACATGTGTGTCTGTTTCATCTCATCAGAAACTGAATGTAGAGCGAAGCTGCTGGTATATGCACATATGAAGGCGTTTCTTATTTTTTTACACAGCTCACATTGCAATAGCTCATAAAAGACTAGCAACCTGGGCATTACACACACACACACAGACACACACACTGCTGTGAATTGTACAAACAGTTAACAGAAAAATAAGAAAAGTGACCATTTATTTTTTCCTTGGCTGCATGTGTATGTGGTTAATTAGCCCACTCTCACGCTGCAAACAGGCGAAAAAACAATAACCTATAATTGAAGCAATAGCTATTTTTTCCTAATAACACTACGTGAATCATAGTGATTGACACTCCTGTATTTAGTGCTTTATGAATCCTCCCTTTGCCAACATAACAACTCTTCTTACTTGATTGGACTGGAGAATACAGAGCAAGGAATGTGACACTATGCCTCAGTTCAGAATGTATGTGTGATTACAGCCAGTGTATGTGTGATTACAGCCGTAATGCAAAAGATGTTTGCAGTCTGCAATATGCATTCACAACATGCCAGTGTTTAATTTACCACAGCTTATCATGTGAACTACGCATCCTCTACTAACTGTGTGCAGGGTTCAGCATGCATAATGCAATAAGAGCTGTCAACAACAGACAATTTTCAGTGACACTGTGCTAAGAAATGTGGAAAACGTCTGTGGAACGGGGACCCAGACTGAGAGCACATATTCTGGCCACATGACAGCATTCATTGCTTGGAATCTTCTCATACTTGGAACATGTGGTCCTGAGACTTTAATCAGGGTGATTGTGTTGTTAAATATTTTTTTGACATGTTTTGGTCTGTGCATCCCTCTAGCTGCTGGACCTGTTACCATTGTTAAAGAATGTCTTGCAATAGCTTTGTGAAAGCACTGTTGCAAAATGTATAATTAGGAGGAGAAAAATGAACACAGAACTGATCACACATAGTTCACACTGCACTCAAACTTCGGCAACTTGAAAGGAATATACATCCTAATTAGAGGTCGACCGATGTATCGTTTGGCAAAAATCCACGCCGATAGTTTTTCCGGGTTGCGTCAGAGCTGAAGCAGCTGAGAATGGTCCGTTGTCCTTATACAGTGCGAGAGCCAACATATCTATGGCAATAGCCCCCTCTATAGGTGAAAATCGCTGAAAAGAGCCGGCTGTGGCGTGCAAAGCGTGAGGAGGCTCGCTTGCCACTGGGCTTCTAAACTCTGCTGTCCCGGCTAACAGAGTTAGCACTAGTGCTAGCTCTGTTAGCACCAAGAGAGAATAT
>JBBPDE010000002.1:8294321-8314268 GCA_037974605.1 Nannopetersius ansorgii
CACACCTGATCTGAGACTGTACAGTGCTGACAATGAATCACTTCCAATTAAGAATTTACTTATTTTTTCCTCCTTAAAAACTATCGGTTAATTAACCGGTTATCGGCAAGTACAGACCAACTTAGCTATTGGTATCGGTAAAATTCAATATCGGTCGACATCTAATCCTAATGCATATTTTAATAGTTTGTTTACATAATATCTGAGACATAGTGTTGCAATCATGCTTTTGCAAGTCTGTTTTTATCTCTAAAACGCTTCTTGGTAGGTTCAGTACAGCTCCATTCGTTTTAAACTTCTTAATTCGTATCTGATTTCTGAAGGTCAACATATTTTTGTCTTGTTTGGCTTGTGTATCCCTTTCAGCTGCCCCATGTTGATGCATGCACTTATTTCAGCTGCATTTGTGGCTACCTGGACTTTCCATACTGACCTCTGTCCATTAGCCAAAGCACCTACATTGGGCACGTAAACAGTAGAACTGGAACGTGGAGCGATGCAAAAAGTTGCCTTGGTATATGAATCAGGATTTCTTTTGCACTATGTGCACAAGATGCATGTGGGGAAGAAATAGCACCAGGTTGCAAAATAAACTTCCAAAATGTTTACATTTGTTACAGAGTTTTTTTCAGTTACTGACTAAGCAGAGTTCATGGAAAGGGGAGGCATGCCTAACAAAGAGGCCATTCAGATATATTTGTAAGTGGCTACAGTTTAAAAGCTTTCTTTCTGTAATAATACTTGAGTTCAGAGCATGGCCACTTTTGTTCAGTTTCCCAAGCAGGTCCTGAGGAATCATTGGTATTTTGCAACGAGTATACAACGAGGAGAGGACACAAACCAGTACATGGTTATATGTAACACGTTTTAGTCATCTTCACATATTGTCATAGCAATGTTCTGCAGATTCTGAGCGAATGACTAACCTTTCTTGAGAATTTGCCCTCATAGTTGATTTAGTATGATGAAATTACTACTACTTACTACCAATAATTTACTACTTACTTTACTACTAATTACTACAATTACTTATTTAACAACCCAACTCACGTTGGATTAGTTTTGACACAGTCTAACAACTAAACAAAAGTAAACAATGAGTGAAGTCCATTCTTTATCATATAAATGTATTTTATGTATCTAAGTACTTCACTGTTTACTTGGCTAGTATTTGCTGTTTTGAAAATTAAACTTTGTCTTGAAAATTAAATTTGCCATGTTTGGCGCAGGATGTGTTTACAGTATGTATTTGGGATAGAAGACTCATTTACTTCAAACCTATACATGTACTAATTGAATAGTTTTGCCAGACTTTTATAGAGAATGAGCCTCTCAGTCTGCGACAGTTCGCTCTGCCTATGGTTGTAAACTCATGCCGCATTCGGACTCCAGGTGCTGGAATATTTATGATTTCATTTGTGGCTGAGTTGAGCAAGTTGTTTGTATATATAAAAAGAATCTTAGCACTGTGTCCCACTCTCCCCTACAGTTACAGTGTGATGCAATGCAGTTGTTATGTCTCGTCATGTCATTCTTACCTGCAAATTGTAACCTTATGTTAAAAAAGTCACTGTCTCTTAAAAAAGTGAATTATCAACAGGATCCTAGGGCTAACTTTCATTGATAATTAGTTGATTGTAACATAAAGAAAAACACCCACAAAACATTTACAGTGGACCATCCAAATAAAGTGTTGGATTCCCAAATCCCTTTTGTGAATGTTTTTGTAGGTTTATGTACATGGATGTTGTATTCCTTTAAGATGGCTTTTATTCTCAAACATGTTACAGAGTGTACCCATTGTGGTTTTAAGTTAATGTCATACAGGTTTATATTTCAAATAGTTATTTTCAAATAATACTTTGGCATGTGATATGAATGTGTAGCCCTCAATAGTGTGATACATATATGGCAGGTGGGTTGAAATATGCTGGAAAATATGCACAGATGCTCTTTGGTCAAACGCAGGTGACATGAACAAGGCCGATAAACATACGCAGAGCTATATGCGGGCACATAAACAGGGAGAGCGAGCCAGAGTGTTTCTGTTTCAGTGCTGGTGAAGATTGTCAGATTGAGGTATGGAGGCTATATACTGCAGAAGAGCTCTGATGGAACAAGATTGCACATAATGATGTCTCTTCATCTGAATCCTGCAGTCAGTGTGGTAGCATGACTGGGACTTTACAGAGGAGGGACAGCACACAGCAATGTGTCAAGAGTTTTCCACTGTTTCACACAAGAATGTGGACCCCTATTACGGCCCCCACAGCCAGACATTATGGACAGATCTCCAGCTCCCAGAGGAGGTCATTATGCTAGGACTCAGCTGGACCTTTAGAGGAAGTCTACAGAGGAGAGACGGACAGAGACGGCGAGAGAGAGGGGGAATTGGCAGGGGAATGACACAGAAATGACAGGATGGCAGAGATGGATTAGAGGATGTGGAAAAGATGGAGGAAAAAACCTTTCCACATCAGCAAGTTGCTTCTCTTTATCAATATTTGCAGTATCATCCAGAAGTTTGGATTCCTCGCCATTATAGAAGTGCAAAACCATTTTTGTGCAAGAGGCTTCTGAGTTCCTTCACCTCCGCCTATTGTTTATCATTGTTTATCTTTGCAGACAGACGAAAGATGGTGTCTGTAAGTGTCTCCTTCAACTCCGCTCCAGAGGTTGCTGGAAGCATAAGGCAGCATTCCGTTTTGAGGTTTCAAAGCATTAGGAAAATTGCCTGCTGAAATGAAGGATGCTGCTGTCACAGAAGTAAATAAATAAAAATGAAATAAAATAAGCAATAAATAGAACCCGGAAAACAAATGGCAACAGCACAACCATGTTCTGCCTCTAGGTACTAATCTGTCATCTGGCTCCACATTTCAACAACTTTGGTTGTGTGTACACAAAAGCATGTTTAAATTCATCGTCATAACAAGCTGACAACTATGTCCAAAACAGAATAATACAAGCAACTAACCTGAGAGTGACCGACACTTCACCTACGACATTCATTTACTTTTAGAACCTCTCCCCAGATAGTCCATGCTTTTGCTTGTGTGATAATATAACAGACATTATTAGAGAATAACTTTTTTTCAAGGAACAGCTCTGCAGAAAAGAATTGAGTTTACATTTTCTCACTGTATTCAACCTCCTAAGAAATCTTTGTCCCATTCAAGCCACACTTGGCTTTTCATTAAGGTGGCACAGTGTGGTTTATAAAAGTAAATAGATCTTTACCACAACAGGTAGCCATTTCAGACGACACCCGGCTTGGCATTCAAATAGCAGTCCTAAATCACAACCACATGCAACCTTATCAACAATCTGCTGTGGTTTAAGCAAGATAGAGAGGTTTTGGAGTGATATTTTTATGGAAACTATTTGGGCTCTTTGGGTGGATGCTATTATTTGGTACATATTTAGTATCATAGCTAAACTAAGAAGCAAAATTTGGACACATAACATGCCTTGGCTGGTAAGTACGATCTGTGGTAAGTGGCAAATTGTGCACGTTGGATTTTTCATAACTATAAAATGAGTAATGAGAGTCAGATTCACTTGCATTTCGAACAATACTATTCCTCATATGAGTAACCGTTGTCATTTTGCATTAAAAATGTTCAAGAACAAGCATAATACAATAGATGTGCTCACTTTTTGCTGTAACATTGTCTACTTTCTGTTGTAAGTCATTTATAGATTTTTTTGTGTCATTTAGACATGATAAAATGTGCAAAAGTATATGACAAAGTGTAATTTGCAAAAAAACATCATATTTTTAATGAGAATTTAGATTTTCACAATAGCTCTATTGAAAATGAAATGGATTATTAGATTTTCACTGCCCAGTTATTGAAGACACTGTATATCTACTCATCTGCAAGGGCATTTTACATAATACGTTTAGCTCCAGATATTTATATTTAGTCTATTTGGTCTTTTGGATTTTCTCTAAGGCACTGGCTTTCAAATGTTTTAGACCAAGTACCAGCCGTAAGATATATCACAGCAACAAATGTGTCTCACACACACACTTGGCCAGCGAACGGTTACCATTTGAGTGACCCCATTTAGCCAAGCAAAGCTGTGAGGGATGGAGATGGCGAGTTTCAAATCCAGAGACAGGATACAGCTCTAAATCCCTTTTGTTATAGTACTTGGTCTTCTTTATACCTTTCTCACAAAGGTAAAACAAGCCAAGGGGACAAAAGTGACAAATCACACCCTCTTAGAGCCATTTTCCGATGCTTGCTAAAATTAGCAGTGCTGTGTGTGGAGAATACCGTCTCCTGCAAATAAATGATCCTTTTCATAGTCAACAGCAATTTTAATGAACTAAACACTAAACATTTAGCAATTTTCTTTTGACAGATATCTATAAAAATCCCTCAAGCTTTCTAAAACAGATGATTATTATTGGTGTTGTTATTAAGACCCCATGCTGGTGCAGTGGGTTGCCTCACACCTCTGTGCTTGGGGGTTTGAAGACAGGTCCTGTTTTTGTGTGTGTGGAGTTTGCATGTTCTCCTTGGGTTTCCTCCGGGGTCTCTGGTGTCTCCCACAGTCCAAAGATGTTGACCGTAGGTGAATGGTGTGAATGGTGTGTGTGTGTGTGTGGGCTGGCTCCCTGCCCAGTGTAAGTCTCTGTCTTGCACCTGTTGACCCTAGTATAGGCTCCAGGTACCCACGACCCTAGAGTGGTTTAAGCGGTTACAGAAAATGAATTTTATTATTAATACTATTGCAACAAGAATATATTTAAATCTTCTTTTTTAATGCATTTAGCAGATTCTTCAAGGTAATCTGGAGTACTTACCTTATCACATGCCACAAGATGTACCATATTGTGGGAACCAATAGCATACAGAAAGAACAAGGGTCCTCTTGGACCAGGATTAAGAGCCACTCCTTTAGTCCTCTCATCCAAACTTCACCAGTGATATGCTAAAAGTGATGATCAGGGCTTTACTTGGGAGGAGGAAAATATCTGAAACAACACGGGATAGAGCTTGACACAATCCTGTTATACTCTGACAAGCTTGTAAGGAGGAGATTAAATCATCTTGGACAGGTTTTGATAACCTGTCAAGCTGCTCATGGTCCCTTGGAGAATGTGCCAGCTTTGAAAAGCTTTGAGCAGGCCTGGTGTCTGGGTGTAGTCATAATGCGAGGGGGAAAAAATAACCATTGGAACCATGGCACATTTGTGTCAGAAAGGATTATGTACCATTGATTTTTACAGGCTTTTTCCTAGAGTTCATTCTAAGCTGAAGTAGTGGTCACCACAGGACTTGGGTGTCTTGTTAATGTCATGGGCTTTTGTGCAAAAATGGGTTATATTCTAAATATGTGCTGCACAATACGTTTACTGTGGATCTACAAAATTCAACAGGAAGAAGAAAAAGAATCTACATAATTCTATGTCCTGATCTGTGAAGGTCATTGGTCATCTAGAGCACAAACCATTCACAGTGCAGTCTGGCTGTAAGCAGCAGGCGAGGAATGGAAAGGCTAAAACTGGTTCAGTAGTTTGGATGTGCCCTAAAAAGATGCTCTTCCTTTAACTTTTCAAAGGCAGTTCTCCTGAGGTACAGGGCTTACTGAGGCTGCTCCTGTGGATCTGATAGTGTCGGATGTCTAGGAAATACTCCCTCAAAACCTCTCTAAAGTATTTGATAGAAGTAATCTACTCCTCTCTGTGGGTTTTCCACAGTAAACGATAGTGGCCAAACATCAGAAGTAAACTGATTTCTGATGCTGTTTTGCTTTCTTCGGCGTCTACCAGGAGGTCGAGCTAATGAACTGTGTTTTAGCACATTTAAAACACCTCAGAATAAACGCAGTTCTAGGGCAAAATACATCGATCCTCAGAGCCATTCTTTTTTAATTCTGTTTTAAAGGAAACATGTACAGCTGCTTAGAAACAGTACATTATGAACAGATGTGAGAAAAGTGTAATTTCCATTGGCATTGTTCTGGTAAAGCTTTAAATTAGAAGGGCATTATATTGCCTTGGAATGGTATAATTAAGCCTTTAGGTAGCAAGTAATTGACTTGCCGCTTGCTGTTACATTACAAGACAATACAAACATTAATTTACTGCTTTTATATATAATGCACCATGATTTTCCACACAATCCTTACAATTCTGTGTTTTGTGTCTTCATTGAATGTTTTCATACATTCTTCCATACTACATCACTTTATCATCTCTGTACTCTTAACTGACATTGTTCAAAAGTGAGGATTTTTTAGTTAACATTCAGTTTAATCGTTTTAGACACTCCTTTTTTTAAATTCAAATCAGCATCTCAATATCAAATAACCTTGTACCTATGTTTCCTGGCCGTCTTTTCTAAAGTAAGCTTAAATGTATAGTTAAACTTTGCTTAGATGTTGCATTCTGGTGCAAAGCTCAGTATTTATTGGTGGTCATATCAATTCATATTGTGTGAAAGATTGAAATAAAACAGACAAATAGAAGTGATTTGGAAAATGTTCTCAATAAAGGGGCAGTGGGCATCCAGTTATTTACCAGATCTTATAATGGGGCTTTAATAGGGGTATTAAAGGCCTCCTAAACTAGGTGTTAATATTATTTACAGTATAGTGTGGAACAATCTGCAATGTTGAAAAATGTCATCTGTAACCTGATCCAAAGGATTTTTTAATTCAAATAATGTGTCATTACCTGCTATTACTATTGTGTTGCTTTTGTTTTAAAGGCATATAATTAAATAAAGACAAGAAAAAAAAACGTTTCGGCCAGATGACTTTCACCCAACATCTGCAAAAATGGATCAGGCAGTTTTGGAATAGAACAAAAAATTAAATTGGAATATTGTATCCCCTTAATAACCTTACGTTCCGATTTTGTCCTGCCGTGTGACCTACCCTTCAGATTGTACTCATGGGAATGAGTAGCATTTCCTTATTAACCTATTTAGATCCTTAGTTTGATATTGCATGTATCGGATATAAGAGATACCGCAGCTGCATGCTGCTTTTCTTTTCTTGGCTCAGCTTTGAATGTCTAACCTACACTGTTCTAACAGGAAGACATCATCTAAGCAGTGAAAGAAAATGGAGGAAAGATACAACTGACCTTGCGGAGAAGGAGAAATTAGCTTTGACCTGTAATATCTGTTGTCAGTTAGCATCATTGCTGAAGTGAATACATTGGAAAAAATGAACCTCACAAACACAGGAAAAATCCATATGATCAATATTTTCCATTTGACAGACTGATTGGACTGGGGAGTAAATAGTACATTTTGAACGTTTTAACATGTTTAAATTACTACATTTATTACAAAAGAAAACGGAAAAGCTGTTTTTCCATAGTAAGAGCCCAGATACAATTCAGATACAATTATAAATTATCAGAGGCAGTACTCGAGCAAAATGGAAAAGAGAAATGTGTGGTATGGTGTGTTGAATGCGATTTATCTGAGTAGAAATTCCTAGCAAATAGGTTTACAGGTATGTATTAACAGAGCGTGAGGAGTCATGTCCTTCAGAATGCAAGCTCAGAGAAATTGTTTGCTACTGTGCTTTTGTTGGAAAGGTAATTGTGTGTGGTCCTGGGACTGTTAACACAGTATAAATGTGCTGATTCGCCATTGTTGTGCCGACCTAGGATGTCCAGGCTGACCCACTTTAGACAATGAAGGTGACAGAAGAGGGTTAGAAGAGGGTTAAGGAGTGGGGAAGAAAAAGAAATGCATTCATGGAATTTTCACTATAAGAATGTACGCCACTGTCTTTCTCATTCTGCTCTTTGTGTTTGTAATTCAAACCTCCAAAACCACTGTTTTAGATTGAAGCTGATGTATTTTGGCTATACAAAAGCCCATTGTACTTCGTTTTCCATATGCAGCTGTTTTAATCCTCTTTGTCGGGGTTTTAGTATCACTACTATAGGAATACAATAGGAATAAAATTTGATTTAAATTTTCCAAACAATAAAATGATTGATCCTATTAGGCATTTTTCCATTTGCTTGTTTACTTTTTATGTTTTCTAGAAAATGAATTGTGAATTTGGCCGTGAACATTTCTTTTGAAGGACTAAAAGCCAGAATCGGATGATGTAGCCCAAGGTCTGTCTGTTTATAACTAGAAAGCAAAGGAAAACAAGAGTAGTCTTTTTCATTTTCTTTTTGTTCCCCTATTATTTCTCAAGTGCTGTCTCGGAACACCTGAAGATTATGGTCTGAACCATAACTTAAAAAAAATAGATTAGCCATTTCAGTTCAAGCACAGAAACCAAAGGGTGCTTTCAGGGCAAATTTAGACTGTGATATTATGGAAAAAAAATTATGCTTTTAGTTTTGAATTCAGTCCATTTTTTGTTCAAGGTTCTTAGCTAAAGATATCAGAAGATGTTTCTTTTAGTTTGTGCATCTGATTGGGCATATTTAAACAGCTCTTCATTCACTGGGTTTAAATACAATGGGATGTGCTGTTGGGATGACTGAATGAGGCTGGACACAGGAGTACAAATTAAAGGACAAATGGTTTATTATTATAGCAAAAGCACAGTCTGAAAAACAACTAACAGTGGACAAAGGGGCATGTAGGGGCAAAACAGTGTCTTCAGATACAAACGAGTCGAAAGTTAAAAACCAGCAGTCAAAATCATAGGGGTTCAGGTTACACCTGGAAACCCTGGTGTGACCTGAATCCCTATTCAAGTAGAAGTGTTACTACTTTTATTGAATCATGAAAGTATTGTTTGTAATGTGAAATAATGAAACTATTCCAAAATAAATAACTTCAAATTTTTGTGTAAAGATTCGTGTAAACCTAGGATTTTAATTTTAAGTATCAAAGTAAAATTCCTTTATTAAAGGGACAGCCTGTAATTCTACCTGTTGTTCCCCTTGAAATGAGCTTTGCCTTGCAGCATATGTGCTGTTCTTGCCATTGCCATTTCTGTAAAAATGTCATTACTCCTTTGTTGACAAAAGTGAAAATAGTTTGTAGGGAATTAAGAGGTTTTAGAGTAACAGCACTGTAGATGACCTTCTATCTGAGATCTCAGATGAGCACTGGTCTTTTTTCCATGTGAGTCTGGTGTTTTAGAGAAGAAATATAAGAAGTTTCATAATGAAACGAACATCCTCTGGACAGATCCTTTTATATGTAGACATGATTATTAATTTTTCAACAACCAAGGCTACGAGGAGGCATACTGAAGCTGGGGGAAAAAAGCATATTGGCGGTAGTGGTGAGTTGTAATGCAGTTGTACTGTTGACTCAACTGAAGAATACAGAATAGAGTGTCCTGTATAATGTATGAGGATTTTACAATGTATGCGGTTTGTTAATCCAAAAAATCAATAGATAAAATTGTTAGAATGATTGTTAAGACTGACGGATTTTATTGAGCTGGTCTGCTTTGACTTACTTGTACATTAGACGTCTAATCAATGGAGTATAACATCATTAAACAAATAGTTTTCCAACCCTAAAACCATTAAATAATTGAATAATTTAAGATAAAATAGGAAATCTGATAAGATAACCATTTATTATTCCCACGGCTAGGAAATTTGCATTGTTAGAGCAGAAACATGGACAGAATGAGAAGAAAGAAGAAGCAGCATAACAAATAGGATAAAAGCTATACAACACAACAGCAAAATGTAAAAAAGAAACATGCAAATATAAATATATAAGTTTGTGTATGTATATACAGTGGATATAGATACTGAACAAAAATAAAAACGCATCACTTTTGTTTTTGCTCCCATTTTTCATGAGCTGTCGCCTGTGAAATGAATGTTCACTTCTCTACCATAAGCCATCTCCAATGGTGTTTCAGAGAATTTGGCAGTACATCCAACTGGCCTCACAACTGTAGACCATGTGTAACCACACCAGCCTAGGACCTCCACATCCAGCATGTTCACCTCTATGATTGTCTAAGACCAGCCACCCGGACGCTGCAGCAACAGTCGGTTTTCATAACCAAAAAACTGTTAGAAATGTCTCAGAGAAGCTCACCTGCATGCTCATTGTCCTCACTGGGGTCTAGACCTGACTGCAGTTCATCGTCGTAACCAGCTTGAGTGGGCAAATGCTCACATTCAATGGTGTCTGGCGCGTTAGAGAGGCGTTCTGTTCACGGATGAGTCCCGGCTTTGGCAGATAGCGTGTGTGGCATTGTGTGGGTGAGCGATTTGCTGACGTCACTGTTGTGGATCGAGCGGCCCATGGTGGCGGTGGGGTTATGGTATGGGCAGGCGTATGCTATGGACAGCGAACACAGGTGCATTTTCTTGTTGGATTTTTGAATGCACAGAGATGCCGTGACGAGATCCAGAGGCCCCCTTGTTGTGCCATATAGCAAGGATCTGTACACAATTCCTGAAAGCTGAAAACATCTGGGAGTCCAGAAAGTGAGGTAGTACTGCTAGTCCAGACTCAGCTAATGCAAACTGGCCAGTGTCTACTAGTGAAAACAAAAACTCATCATCATAATTATCATGTAACTGTGAAACTGATTGTATGCTCCCTACTCAGTAATGTTTTGACCACAGTGCAAAGTGCCAACCACAGAACAAGCACACTGCCTGTGGTACCAATAGAAAACCACTTATTCCTACTCAAATAAAAGTGCCTTATATAACTTCTGTTTTGTTGAACAAAGCTGGCAGAAGCCTGTTCCTGGTAAGCATGGTACTTCAACTGAAATGTGCTTTCAGACATTCAAAATCCAATCACATGATCAACTCTGATCCTCAACTCTGATTCTGTTGAAGTACCATGTCACTGTCCAAAAATACCCACATAGCTTTACATTAGAAGTAATTTACTTTTAGTGTTAGTTAATGTAATACGTTTGATTTTAGGTAATTCTGAATTTTAATTAATTATTCAAATCATGTGTAAAAAATGGATAAAGGATTTTTCGAAAAGTGATGATACAGCCTCATACAAGCCAAGGGAAATTTTGTAGTGATGTCAGACAAGAACCACTTTTGATTCCTCTAAGAACCCTTCAGTTTATGGTTCTTTATGAAATCATTTTTGATAAACTGTGTTTAAAAGTATTTTCCCAATTAAAGCCTCCTACAACTTTTCAGCTTACTCCAGTGTAGCCCTCTTTCACACTATGGGATTTTTTTAGTACATATACACTTTTTTGCTCTTATTTTGAGATTCTTGGAAGAATTAACATCCTAGATGCCCAACCGCTGTCTCTAATCAAATTATTTTCTGAGTCAAATCTGATGATTTGCATAATGAACCCTGGGTTCACACAATGGTAACACAACGAGCCAAACAAGCCAGTCAGAAATAAAGCAAAATTATTTGGTATTCTGTTGTCACCCCAGTCCATTCCAAGCAAGAATGTCAGGATGATGCTGAGTTGAAACTACGACATTGAGGTATGGCAATAATGTTGTGGCATTCATAAAGGCCAAGAAACAAAACATTGAAGAATTACAAGCAAGTCTCTTGCAGGAATGAGAGCGGAATCCTAAACCTTGCTCAGCTTGCAGTAAGCTGTCTGATTCCCACTCACTTTGCAAGCTACCTCAGGCTTTGTTGGGCCTGGCTCTGCATAATTTTCAGCAGATGTGGCCTTGAGTATATACTTTTGTGTCAGTAGAGAAATATACCTCCACCCTTTGTCAGCCATTGGAAGCTTGCTGTAGGTTGTTGCTCAGGTGACCTTGGTGCATGACTATTTCCTTCACTGTAAAAAAGATTAAGCGTTTTTGAACCTGGCTGCTTTTAAACGATGAGCTTATTGAACCTCTAGTAGTCAGAATAATATACCATTAACTTGTAATTTTACATTCCAGTAACGTATTTTAAACTGTAAAGCAGTCTAGACGATCTACTTCTTTCAACACTAGATAATTTTTGGTTGTCCTTGTACAGCTTAAGATGTCAAACTCCATTATGATTAGGTAAGAGCTTTCACATAAACTTAGAAAGATCACACTATTATTGTAGAGGGTGACATGGATGTCTCTAAAATCTATTGTTGTTCCATGCAACTGTTAAGCAGCTTCAAAGTAATATGCATTATTATGATTAACACTGTTACTAAAATAACACAAAATTACTAATGGTCTGATCATTCTAAGTTGATCATTGTGTTGCTCCTACATTTAACTTAATATGGTTATATAATTAATAAAAACAGAAAAAGTAAGAAGTAAGACATGAGTTGACCTTAAGATCCACATTCTTTCATTACTTTGCAACTGTGTTGTAATGCAGACAGAAGCGAGGTCATGGTTACTTGCTCTTCCAGCCAACAACAATGAGGCTAGACGGAGACCTGAAGAGTATAAGAAAGATGCACGCACAAAGGAAGGTAGGCCAAGGGTAAAGACAGCACAAGAGGGTGAGTAAAACAGTATGCAGATAAGTGGAGCCTAGGCCCAATGGGAAAAATATTGAGTTTTTGTCAACAAGGTCATGTTGACCAAGCAAACATTGACCCAAGCAAATCTTCCAACTTTCTGAATTTCACTGAAGTAACACCAGCGACTCACTCATATTCATTTGTTAGGTGTCTGAGAGAGAAAACTGAGGAACATTAACAAAGCTTGTATTTTTTTCTGAGATTGTGTAGAGACAGGATATGGGAGCATGAGGCACCATTTAGATTTCTGACTTACTACTTTTTTAAATATTTGAGAAAGATTCACATTTAATATAAGCAACGCACAGATCTCTTAAGGTCTGATAAGGTCCTACTGTTTGTGAAGAATTCAGCCAGAGTGGGCTGAAAAAGTGGGATCACACTGCAAAAAAAAAAAAATCAAGTACTGAAAGGAGATGGCAAGGCCTGATAAGAGTGAACAAAATCTGCCAATGGATTAATCAAAATTTCTAAATAGAAAGATCTAAAACAGACAAAAATAAATTCTTGCCTTGAACTTTTAGTTGCTAATTTTTTCCCAACAGATGGTGGGTCTGGTTGTGACATTTACACATACACGTTTAAATGGGCATACAAAATGATGACCTCCTGAATCTTTTTTACTACACCAAAATGTTGTTTCTGAAAATATGGCTGTTATTTCCAGCAGTACAAAGAAGAGACTCTAAAATTTCCATGCAAAACATCAGTCTAAAATCTACATTTCACAATTACACACACACTCAGTGATGTTCCCAGACACATCTTTGATCTAACAGTGTTGTCAGTAGCTGTGTCCAGTGCTGGATAAAGTGTGAAGATCTGTCAGGTTGGTTTGGCACATATGGAAAGAGACATATGAATTTCTGTCCTGTCTGGCTCGCCATATGTCACCTACAGTGTCAATTACTCTGTCTAACTTGACTGACAGGTCGATGTATGATCAAGTACAGCTTCATGGTGTCTTTTACAGGGAGCTGGAGATGGTAGATGGAGATAGTTGTTTTGTAGCTTGCTAAATGTAGGCCAGCGTCTCAAGTGACCATGTGTTGATCTGACATCCAGGCTCAGGCACACGATCCTGCCAAAAGCTGCCTCAGATCAGTCTAATCAAGAGTTTTACAAAGCAAGTCAGCTATGGCAAGTCTTTTTAACGCGCCTAATTATTCAGAGCCTGTCCGAGAATAATAGATATGCGCCGTGCCGTTAAACACAGAAGCCTGTTTGTTATAGTCTGGACCGAGAAGACCCATGCTGTGATGTTAAATATAAAAATAGCATGGCTCCGGTGCCTCGGTGACTCCAATCAATATTTCATTTGTCCACATCAAGCTGCCTTCACATCTGAAAGCATGCACATTTTGGAATATGATTTGTTTCCCCCACGTTGCCATAGTCCTTGGCCATGTGCTGTGTGATTATGCAGAGCGTGGAGCGAAGATGATAACTCACTAACTCCCCTGATCTCCTGTTGGCTTGCCGCCTTCGCAGAGCCCTCACTGGTAATGGCCTTCCTCTATTTTAAACAAACCATGGGGGATGCATCTATTTTACATTAAGCCATTTCGCTTTTGGAGGAGTGTCCCTGGAACGCTAGTGAAATAACATTTTCGGAAAGTCAGTCTGATACGAAGTCACAATTAAAGACAGGAAACTGAGGGACGAGGCCGGATGGGGTTGAGCTGTGTGGGGTCATGCATGCCCACTGTGGAATCAGCATTAACCAGTAGGGCTCAGTCATTTTTTAAATGTAGTTTAGTTCATACAAAGTCTGGAGTTTCCATGAAATACAAGATTACAATAATATTTCTGTGATACATTCAATTTTTTTTTTTTTTCCCAATTAGATATGACTCTGCGTTTATCCTCTCCCAGTGTGTTTCCGTTCTGCCCCATGACCAATATTCAAAGACAAATAAGGCCGTCCTGACTGTGGATTTTAAGGGCCAGGACTATCTCTGTTTCATTTCAGGCTCCAGTGAATATGAAACAATGGTTGAACATTTCCACATATCTCCTGGGTTCTTTTTTTCTCCTTAGATTTTTTTTTCCACCCACACATGTTCAGTTCCACAGAGACACTGCTACTGTGAGGAGCCTCCTAGAGTGAGAAACAATTATTTAGGAGAAAGGCAGAATGTTTAGCGCCCAGAGACGTGTTAATTACACCGGAGAGTTCAAGGGATGTTTCCGGACTATCCACTGCTTCTTTATTGCCTTATTAATAATGAACGAATGCACAGGTGGTTTGTCAGTTTAAAGCTTCATTTTCTGAAATAAAACCCACAGTGAGTCTTACTCTCTCTCCCACACACACACAATGGGGGGCATGGTTAACAAGATAAACTAAAATGATTTCCTAAGTACCAGAGTGACACACATGGTCATCGTTAAATTGTAAGCATCCGTATTTAGTTTATGAGCAGCAAGTGTTCTGTTTACTGACCTTTTGTAAATCCGCACTATCCTTCATATGCTGCTTGGTGTGCGTGAAGACATCAAGGCTTTGGTAACGACCGACTCCCAGAGATAAATAAATGCAGCATAGTGAAGTACCACGGGCTGGTTTTTTGTCATTTGTTAGAGGCGAGTAGCTGAGAAAGCATCAGTAAGATGATATGTCTCTGGAGAGAGAGTCGCCTGGGGAAAGATGGGGCTCTTAATCATCAGGGACCCAGTTCTGTGGCGTTTCTCTCATTGCTGCCACACACTTCAGAACCCCGCTGAAGTGAATAGGAGGCCATTTGCATAGTTGCAAATCCTTACAAAAAAACGGTGGGGAAAAAATCCACACTTTTTTTTTTTTTTAAATGGGTCGAAAGCATTCTAAAACCTGAAGAAGTATTTACTGTGTTATAATCTTCACGTTATTTGTCTGCTGATGCATTTTCCCTCTACCCACTTCTAGAATGTTCTTTTTACAGACTTAGGCTTTATGTGTAGCATACAAATAGCGTTTTCTTCTGCATGGCTGATTGCAATCTTTTGTAATTGGGTGGGAGGGATGGTTCGCTTAATGGAGCTGGTCTGCATCACTTTTTTATTTTTTTTTTACTTATCAGAGGCTGAGTTGGTCTATGGATAGTTACGGATAGTTACTTATCATATAGAGCTTTTATGACATCAAAGCTTTAAAGTTATTCATTTGAGGCAGGAGTGTAATTAAAGGCCTTAATGCTCAGTTTTGTGCGATTCAAAAAAAAAAAAAAGTAAATGCGGCGTCCTTGAGCGCATCCAGCCTCTATGAGAAATATAAGGCCTACAGAAATGTAAGGCATACAAAAAGACAATATTGCTTTCATGCTTTATCTTTACAAACCCAGAGTACAGTTTCTGACTGTTGTTTGACTGCACATCCTTACACTTCTGAGGAAAATGGACATCCATTTGGATTGACTTGATTCTAAAGCCTTAATTCTAAAGCCTTCTTGAGCTATTAAGCCACGTTCTGGATGGCAAATGGGCTTCAATGTCTCATTGTACATGACCCACTTGCATAATTAAGGATTTGAATCCGACTACACCATCCTTTTAAGAGCACTTCTTTAGGGCAGTGAATGACAGAGAAAATATATCTTAGGTCTTACAGTAAGCATTACCATGGTCAATTTAAACTGACTTTCCTGCAGGCTTTTAACGCTGTGTTGAGTACTCTGGGGTGGGGTGGGGGCAGGGGTAATTTGTGAAGCACCAGTTAGTGGGACTGGACCACACAGACATGAAAGATTGTGACAACTGTCATGTTTCTTATGAGAAATAAAACCCGGGACAGCCAATTCATGAATAATCGGAGGTCTTTGGAAGCGTGTGATTTTAAACCTTAAACTCTTAACGAGGTGCGCTACAGTTTCTCCCTGTTTTGACTGAGAATGTTGTGTCCGTGTTCCATAAAGCTTGTCTAACCTGCCACTCTCAAGTGGCACAACAGGCAGAAATATTGTTCTTTTTGTAAGAAGGTTGTGAGATTGATTCCCCTGGGATGCCACTGCCACCTGTGGATGAGAGTCAAAAGGAGCATAAATGCCTCTCTTTGAGTGTGTAGGATCCTCACATGTCTGTTTGCTAACATAGCCATAACAAAATTGCAGGATAGAGTGCTCCTCCATGCTGAGCTGTCCAAAGTGATGTTGTGTTCACTGACTTCAAACATCTAGTCTACGCACCAGCCTTCGCCCTGTCAGCTTGAGAAACTTGTGTGGTAATGGTACAATTAGCAAGTGAGTAGGGATTGGAAATGGCTAAAACATTAAATATATTTAAATCAGTTAAATAAATATTTTGATATAAAAATAGTAAGTTTTTCAACAGTTTCTTTAACTACTTTAAAGTGGCCCCTTATAGTCATGCATGAACACACCACTGCACACAGTGTGTGAACAATGTGAAACCTGACCACTTGACCAAGTGAATCAGCGAGCTGCGACCAATGCGGAGCCTGGAGAGCAGTGTAGGGGGCACCACCTTGCACAAGGGTGCCTCAGGGGTGCCACCGGCAATTCTAGGATTCTTATCCACAACCTTCCGATTACAGGGGCGACTCCCTAACCACCAGAATGTGTGTATATATATTAAAAAGTCACAAACACACAAGTTCAGAATCAGTTGAATGACTAAGTTAAAGCCTGAACATTTGCATTTATGTTATTACCAGATTTAGATCCATTGAATGCAAAGGAGATGAATCCGTGAGACTATAAACATAATGTATTATGAGAAAACACTCTCAGAACAGTTTGCAGGATACTATATTTACAACTAAAAGCAAATGGCACATGCCTCATGGATAAATTTCCATGGGAGTAGAGCTTTATATGCAAAGTAAATGTGTACAGAGCATCAGTCTTCCTTTGTACTTGTGGGGAAATGCAGGCACTCTGAGATAATGCTATGAGTTGCTGTTGGGTATGGAACCAGGGGAGTGCAGAGGAGGCATGATGGAACAGGATTGCTTGCTTGCCAGTAAAGGAAAAAAAAAACACAAAACACTGAAAGAAACTGTTCAGGTGCCTAGTGGAGAAGCATTTTTCAGATGGAAGTTTTTGGAACAGGTGGTGTCTCAAGTGGGAGCGTTTGGCAGAAACGAAAATATCGCTTGATATTCTGCTTTGTCCTGTACAACAAAATATCCTTTATGAAAGTTGTTGCTACTCTTCTTAGCTCACATAACTTGTCTCAGCTGGTCTGTGGTTAAGTCTATAAAAATTTACATACAAACAAGATATTTTTTACCGAATGGAAAAGTCCAGCCAAATGGGTTCAGTACAGTAGTGGAGGACACTACTCCATCTGCTTCGTTCATGCTCACGCAGTCTTATGGGCATGAACCCCGCTGTGCTGTTGTTTAGGAAGCAATTGCAAATACATTTTCAAGTCAAATAATGTACTTTTTTTTCTTTGATAATAGTGTTTAGCCACAACTCTCAACATTCTGGTGTTGGAACAAAACCATTTGGGATTTCTCATTTCAGTTTTATTCAACAAACAACAAAGATTTAATAGTCTTTCAATGTGCATTCCTTAAAATCAGGAAAGAAAATATTTTTTGGGGTCTATATGAAATATTGACACAGCGTAAATGGAAACTGGCATCAAATTATGTCAAATAATGAAATGGAGACACATGGTTTTGTTCCAACAGTTACAATATGTTCCAGTCTCAGTGTGCCCAAGCATTATGCCATGGTTTATTAGGCCAAGACACAAACAGAAGCCTTCTTGAGATTGGAGAGGTACAGAGGAGCATTCACAGTTCTTTAATGAAAAATTATATTAATGGGGCAGCTATTTTGTTTATGTCCCACTCTGTATAAAAAGTGTACGATGAATGGAACAGCAGAAATGGTAAACTATAAATGAACCCTTTTCTGAGGTACAACCGTTTGTATGCGAGCAGTACACCGCATGTATATGTATATTTTTATCAAGATCATTTATCCTCTAAAACACTGATGTGATTCCCTGGTGTGATCTTTCCCATTCAGGACCATTCATTATTCGCCATTATCCGGCGGAGAGTGCAACCTTGCTCTTCTGTGGTTTGAGCCAACAGAAGGGTGGAAACAAAATGACACACTTGTACCTGGCTCCATCAGTCAAACAGGCAAATGTAAGAGTTGGCACACTTTGACCACAAAGTGTCAGGCTCAATAAACGTTCTTGCTCCTATTTCTGTGCTAAATAAACAACGGCTTTCCATTAAAGGATGGACCATGAAGAACTGGGCCAAAGCAGGGCAGTTTAGGACTGAGGGCGGAAGAAGACTAACCTTGCACATTTGTGCAAGCTTTGAAGCCCAATACAAGGTTTTAACCTTTCTCCTATGAGGGCCACTGCACATATATAAGTCTACAATAGCTTTTTATGTTATATTGACACAGTCTTTAGAATTCTGCTGATATGATTAATTCTGCTTATAAGGTTTTGTGAATTCTTTCCTTTGCGTGTCCTGTTCCTCAGTCATGTCCTTCACCTGGCCTGTATATTACACTCCATTCATTTTGGCAGACATTACCACAGACAGACACTGTTTGCTTTATCATGTTTTGTGTGATAAAAAGTGGCAGGTCAGAAGTAATTAAAGATTTTGTGCATTACTATAAGGTTCAAAGATTCATTATGAGGTTTTCGGTAATCCTTCAGTAACACTACTGTACATACAGATTTGTGCTTTTTTAATGTATACTGTTTTAATCCATTGCACATTGCTGAAAGGGTATTTAGAAGAAAATAGAGCTGAATATGCCCCTGGCTAATCAAAACGAAATGTCCTAGAAACAATATTAAACCTAATTATCTCAAAACTAAATACTCCAATTGAGTCTCAAATTACTTGGAATATTGTCTTGCTAAGAAGCCAGAATGAAGGAACAAGATTTATACTGAATATCTGAATTTAGTTAGCATGCATGAAAACAATCCCCAGCTCGTATCAACGACATGAGCTAGATATTAATTATTATTTCCATACATCTTAATGAATACATTTTGCTTATTCCATTAGATGTTATTATTATTATTGTTGTTATTGTCGTTATTATTATCATCATTATTGTTATTGTTGTTGTTGCTTAATTTGTGTCTGTGTGTGTTCTAGTTTTTTGTGATTTGTTCTCAATACCCTCATTGGACAGTGTAAAATTGTCCATTTTGCTATATTTTGTCACATTTATTGTTTCTCATTAATATTTTCTCTGAGCCAAGTATTGCATGATGTTCCCAATGTTGGTAACATAGAGGCTTATCAGTAATTAGAAATTGATTGGGGCTTGAAAACCTGCAGCTTACTCAATTAATAACCCAGTTGCGTTTTAATCAAATCAATACACCTCAGGACAGCTGAATGTTACCACCCAAGGCATGGCAGCAAGCAAGGTGCAGAAATGTTGCTCTGATTCTTTCATTCTTAGTTATATAAAGAACGTAGGTTGCCTCATTGCAGCACCTGGGAGCACCATGTCAGGTTTTTACTAATTAATGTAGTGAACCCTTTTTTGGTATGAAGTGGTAAAAACCTACAGGAATGAAAGAAAAAAAGTAAGTGATGCAATGTTTTTT
>JBBPDE010000002.1:8314368-8331224 GCA_037974605.1 Nannopetersius ansorgii
CTACACTTCACTGCACAGCGTGTGTGTGTGTGTGTGTGTGTGTGTGTGTGTGTGTGTGTGTGTGTGTGTGTGCGTGTGTGTTTTGGGGTGGGGGGTGGGATTGGTGGCGTGTGAAACACATTAATTCTGCACACCGACTGTCAGAATTTTTTGATGTCATGGCCTGCGCTCTGCTAGCTGGGGGAATGTTGTCATTTTACTCCGTATAAAAACAGAGAGATTGTCACATCTTGTTATAGCTAAAACACACCCAGGTAGTTAAGACTGAATAGCTCTGTGCGTTTTTAGCTCTCTTTGTGAGGAAGATTTGGAATCTTAATCTACAGTTCCCTGGATGTCAATATTTGCAGCGTAATAATGAGGCAACTGTGACGAAATATGACAAACTCATGGTTCCTGAATTATTTGATAACAATGTCCGCTTTCATATTTCGCGGTCACTGGAGAAACTGTGAAATGGGCAGCTCAGCCGGCGCCTCTGCTAGCGGAGGCCCGGTGTCATAGTTTAATTTATCACCCGTCTGACGGTGAATCTGAACTATTAAATCACTTTGATGGTGCTTAATCCCTGTAGCACATGTGTGCTCACACACACATAGAGGCTGTGCGGACAGTGTGCTACAGTGACATGAGCTCGCCGGTCCCGAAGGAGCTGCAGTTATGGGCCATATGGGGTAAAAAGTGCAATTATTTTTTTTTTCTACAACATGACTGGAGTGATTCGTCTAACAAATAGCTGTCATCTGTGCCCTTGATTAACAGACTTTCACAGACCCAGGGATGCATCATTTGCTCTGGACCACTTAGGGAGAGTACAGCTCAGTAATGTCGCCCCAGACAGAAAAAGAACCAAAGCTTCTACCAAAGAACTGGAAGAACTTTTGTTTGCACAACTGCTGTATATCATGGGTTCTCAACTCTGGCCCTGGAGGCCCCTTGCTCTGTACCTTTAAGTGTACCCAACACTCCTGTTTCAACTCATTAGCCTTTTTTCTGGGTTTATGTGGGGGTGTAAGAGTAAGAGCAGAAACACATACAGGATCAGGGCCGGGAACCTAAGTTGTACATCATAGTGAAGGAGTGCACTCATACACACTGATACACCTTGTAGGTGTTTTTATAGGTTCATAGTTACTGCCTGAAGCCCATCTACTAAACAATTTATCAGCCGCTCTCTACCTCATCCATCAGTAGTAAGGGACAACCATAGGGCAGCCATAGATGACACACCATTTTCAGCCCAGCAGTGACAGTGACATGGTAGTGATGTGTGGTTTGCGCTGAAGTGTTCCAGCATCAACCACAGCTATCATGTTCGTGTCACTGCAGTGTTAAGAATGGTCAGTTGTGATCCTACAGTGATCCTCTTCCCATGAGGAATGCTGTAGAAGTGGGCTGATTAAACTGCACAGCAACAGATGGGCTACGGTCAGTAAATGTAAACATACAAGGAGCACCTGAATGATAGGTGTAAAAAAAAAAAATCCAATGTGTGTAGTTTGAAAAAACTGGCAATACAGTGTGTGCACAAACACAGTATGTTTTATATGAGGAAGGGAACCTTCCCATTTGGTGTAATATTCTTTCCAGAGTGGTGGCTAGAGCAGGGGAAGAGCACTGAATAGACAAACTAATAAAAGGAGTATGATTATGGGTACACTCGGTATGCAGAGCAGAGGTCAAGGCTGCAGCAGCTGTGATAACACCCTATCCTAATGCATTACTAACACCCAGCTCTCCAGCCAGTTATATAACCTGCCTCAAACACAAGCAGAGATAGGTAGACCGAACCCAACTATGTAGGAGCAGATGCGATTCTCTGGCTCATAATAAACAGGGTCACATCACTGTGTGTGTGTGTCTGTGTGGCAAAAATGTCCTGATTTTTGTAGGACCACCAGAGGAAAAAAGTCTGCAATGCCATGAACCATTTTTGTTATTTATTACGGTAGATTTAAGACTTGTTAAAAATCTATTGGTTACTGAGGAACAAAAGTAGATTTAAGACTAAAGTAGAGATTTTGTCTCTAGGTTTTTATTCTAGTTTTGGCCATGTTTTGTTTAAAGCTTAAAATGGTACAGTAATTGTTGGTTTATAATTACTCTGATGAATCACTAGGTCTTCAGTCCAGTTGCTGAAGGCGCATACTGGATGGATCATTTTCAGTTTCACGAATGATATTGTTTCTTAAAACGTATGACCAAAGTATGAATAGAACTGGAATACTTGCTGAGTTTCAATTATAGCCTGATTCAAATGAATAAGAATGACTTAAAAGTTCCCAGAAATCATTAGTTCATTAGGTATTGAACTATGCAGGGGTTCTCTGTAGACTTATTTTCACTTTAAATTATAAAAATTGTGTCATCAGACCTTTTTTCCAGCTTTTTATTTGACTGCGTAGACAATGTAATACACACTGGACACGTGTGATCCTACATTCTAATAAACAAACTCGCAAGCTTAAGTGTGTGTTATAATGCAGAGAGAGAGAGAGAGTTCTGAATAAAGCTGGGTGTGATGTCAGTGGGGCAGCCAGGTGTCATGTTCTCACATGTGCCAGCGGGCTTGTGAAAGTGCAGGAGGGCTCGGGGGTTCAGTCTGAGCATCACTGCTATTGACAGGGGCAAAGCCCTGGACTACAGCGCTAGAATAATTATTAGCACAAGGGCTTTGCATTTCTGCGAGTGCTGTTCTCTTTGTGTAGCTGTCCTGCTAATTAAAGCTAAAGGTGAGATTATAGCCTCTGAAAAGGAGAGTGAGGTGCTGATCCATGTCCCTGTCTGACAGCATACTTATACATGCTAAGTCTTTACCGACATGACGGCTTCTCTCTAACCTGTCGCTGCCGTCAAGTGTGCTATCTGCGTGAGTAGTGAAAGTGCCGCAAGTGAAGTGTTCATGAAATTCTCCCCAATTTACGTGTAGCCGCGTGCACATTAGTGATATATCACTTGTGTGGCAGTGAGCCTTGCAATTAGGTCGTTTTGTGTCTATTAGGAGTTTTGTGTCAAAAAGCACTGGCAGGCTGCGCTAACCTACATAACGAGGTTCGTCTCATGGAAATGTAATTACTCTGAACGATGGCAAGCCTTTTTGATTCTCTACTTTGCCAGAGTCTTAACAATACTCTCGTTCAGTGCTCACCCAGCTAGTGAGACTGTGTGGCGTTTAATTGCTGACCTTTAAGAAAAGGCCAATCATTTCTAGAGGAACTACAGTGCTGGACTTTATTAGCGCGTTATTAGAACGGAAACCCAGAACAAAAACAAGACATTTCTCAGGCTCCCTCAACCAAAATAAAACCACAGTTGTTGAGGAGAGACCTCGGGAATGTATTTGTTTTCTGACAGTGCCTTGGATTTAGAGCTAAACCGTTCAAAGACGTCTTAAATAATTGATAAGAAAGACGCTCGGCTATGATAGGAATAATGCAGAATGCTGCCTTTTCTGCCATTTTTGCTATGTAGGGGTGCGTACCATGATGTGATTGCATGAGAAAGTGTGAAAGATAATAACGGCGGAATCAGACAGAACAATGTCAACAGCAAGAAGAATCGTGTTTTACAAAGCATGGCTCCGTTTCTGGCTTTGGATGGAAGAGTACAAAGAGCGGTTGGTTGTTTCAGCCTGAAAGCCTGAGAAGCGTCTGTGCTTTAGAGGGGATAGTGCTGCACAGACGCATGTGCCTTCCCTGAAGCGAGCCGTGGGCTGTCCACTGTGTGGGCAGTCTTCAGTAGCCCTCGTGCTTTGAGTACTGAAAACACGAACTTCAGTGTGTCTTCTACATTTCATCTCGTGGCCCGATGGAGTCCCTGACCAGTGGCGATAAGGCACAGAGAGAGCTATTAAACACGGCTTTATGGTGCCGGCGTACTTCATCCACCTTATGGTGGGTTTCTCACATGATCAAACCTTTATTTGTTGCTCTAACTTCACACCATGTTAAATCAACACACTGAGTGTGTGTTGGATATGTTTTGTATCAACCGCATAGGCTAATTTGGTAGTGAGTGAAATAGCAGTGCGTAAGACACAGAGCTCTAATGAAAAAGCCTGAGCATGCACTGGGGAAGAGCAGTGCTAGTCAAACTCTGATTAGCCCCCAGAGCTGGGCATCAGCATGGAGTCATCCGCCACAGCTGGTTGGAGAGTCCCGGAGACGCAGACTGCTGTGTTTGCATTGAGAGGGAGGGATGAAAAGGTCCCTTTTCTGCTTTTTTGCTTTGGAGACAGCCAATTGAGTGTGGCAGGAAAAAAGGAAAAAATAAGCCTTTCTCAACAAGTTCTCTTCAGAGTGCGTAACAGTTTGTAGCGATGCCACGGCAAGGTTCTTGTATTTCACAGGAGGAGAGCACCTTTGTCCTCTCAGACTATTAACGCTACCGCACCAGTGGCAATCCATGACAGTTAAAGCCTTCAATTTGGGCCATTATTACCAAAACACAAGGGGAAAAAAAGAGACCCATAATATATTGTTGTTTTCTGTTCCCCATTGCCCTAGTACTTGATTAGTGTTAATTTTTTCATCATATAAGATGATGTGGCTAGCAGTGTTGCCCTGATACTACGCTCAGGGTGAGTCCCTGCCTCACACCCATAGACCAACCGGATAGGTTCTGGGTACCTGCGACCCTCATAAGAATTAAGTGGTTACAGAACATGAATGAATGAATGACCAGAGTTGATGTCATGTCTCTGACTTCCAGAGGACGTAGAGAGATATCTTCTCTCCCAAATTTGGCCCTAGCCATTAGGATTCGAAATGTGATTGAACCTGTCACTTATTGATTATATTGGTGCTTAAGCCAACATGACAATCTAACCACTGGGAGAGTTTTTAGATATAGCTACTTCTATACTATGGAGAATAAAGTATGATTGGATTATTTTTCATTAGCCATTTTAAAACTGAACTCCAAAGTTTCTAACCAAAACCTGCTAATAAAATATACAACAAAACTATAATACTAATATTATAATAACTATAAAAATAATCACATGAAGAAGACTGCTCTGACATAACAGTAGTTGCTTCTAGTTGCTGCCCAACACCAACTTCTGCAAACCAAACACAACTTGCATTTACATGTAAAAGACATGAGCTTTTATTGCTTTGTTAAAATGACCTCTGCAGAGTCGCCGATCTGGTGTCGAGCATTACTGGAGGTCAGCTGGCTGGTCTGTGATGATCAGTGGCGTGACAGCAAAAGTCCTGTGGGCAGAAAGAGAGACCTGTGCTGCTGATACAGTATGCTCGGGTTCTTTTAAATATTTAATCTAACCCACCCCCAGGGAGGGTTTATCCTCAGATTGACCACTTTGCCTCAGAAGATAACTTGATATCCTACACCGAATGTGTGTCCCTGATACATTTTCTACATGGTTATTTCTCATTCCATATTTATAAGAAGATTTATGATTTACTCCCTTTTATGTTCCTGTGTGTGATTCTCTCCTCTTACTTGGGCACTCATATAGCACTTCAGGTGGTTGATGTCAAACTGCCAATCCACTTAATGGGCAGTGATTTCATTTAGCATTTTGCTAGCCATTTAACATTAATTAGTGGCGTCTATTCGGTCTAAAAAGAACCTCGGTTGCTTTATGGCTGTGCTCCTTTTACTGACGTCCAGGAACAGATAAATCACAGTTAATAATCTTTTACGGTTGGGCTAAAGGTGCTGAACGCTTGAGAGAGCTGAGCTCTTGGATACTACTTATTCAAAGTCAAGCCACTCTCACTAATGCGGCGATGTCGCGTCTTTCCGCACCCGTTTTCAGGCTCAACTACGATTGGCTAGGGTTTTCCTCCCCTCGAGCTCTCTGATTGGCTAATTGGTAGAGTACTCGTTCTAGAACAGCGGGATTGCGTGTAGGTTTGAGCAACCAGCCAATAGTAGCATGACGAGGGCGGGGTTTATATTAATACAGGTGTGAAAAAGACAACGTGGCGTCGACCGCAGTCTTTGCTCTTCCCCTCCCTTTTCTTCACTTTGTCTCTCTCACTCTCTCCCATTATCTTTCTATCTCTCTTTATTTCTCTCTCTCGCTCTCTCTCTCTCTCTCTCTCTCTCTCTCTCTCTCTCACACACACACACACACACTGTCATTCTCTCTCCCTCGTTCTTTCTCAGTCTCTCTCTCTCTCTCTCTCTCTCACACACACACACACACACACACACACACACACACTCTCTCTCTCTCTCTCTCGGGCTGCTCGTGGCGTCTCCAGCTTTCTCTCTATCTCTCCCTTTCTCACTCTCTCTGTCCCTCCATCTCTCTCTTACTCTCCATCTCTCTCCCACCCTCCCTCTCTCTCCCTCTCTCTCTCTCTCTCTCTCTCTCTGGTGTGTCCGCCCAGCGTCTGAATGCGAGCAGTGAAGAAGGGTTTGGTCTCTCTCTGCACATCCATTTCTCCTGTCATCCCTGAAGCGCGGGGCGGGCTGAGCCGGACTTCAGTCAGAGTGCAGGCAGCGGCCCCTTCGCCCAGCCATGAACGAACTGATGCTGCTGCCGCTTGCTCTGCTCATGTTGGGATTGGGGGATGTATTCGCACTCGCTGAGCGCCAGAGAAGCGCGGACGCGCGGAAAGGTAAGATCGCGAGTGGCGCGTGGATGTGCGTTTGTGCCGCACGAATGAGGCACTCGTTATAACTTCTAATGTCATTTATATAAAGCCACCAGGCTGAGTTCATCACTGACGGGTCACTCTGCGTGGGCTTTTTCCATTCACTTGCCTCGTTTGTGCAGTTTCCCCGGTGCTCTTACTCTCACTGACTTTCCCAGTGTAGCCTTTTGCATCCAGGTGTAGTTTTGTCAGGGAGTTTTTTCGCGAAGGCATTGCGTGTGGAATAGGGGCCGTTGGACAGGAAATTAAGCACAGATCAGCAGGTAGACCTCGGGTCCGTGGCGGCTTCACATCACACAGCCTCGGCGCTTTCGACTCAAGTTCAAGAGGCTACATGCTCTGAGGACAAGAATGAATGGCACCTTCACGGAGACCCTGAGTAACTGTGGAGCTCTCGGTTCATACTGGGAGCCTCTGGATGCTCAAAGGATTTGCAAAGTATTAACCTCAAATCAATGCATCTCATTCTTTTGCAGCTCAGTGCAGACATACAAACAATGAAGCCCTTTTTTAGTATTTCATCTGACTTGAATCATTGTCATGGGCTTGTTTTTCTCCCACTGCTGGTTGGTAAGCCTTCACATCTTCACTCCCCAATAATCACTGACGACCCCCAGGCTTGTAAACATGGCCACATTAGCGTTATGGGGCAATTTGTGCAGAACAGTAAGCTGGTCATTAACGCAATGAATGTTAAACACTGTGAGAGCTGCAGAACACCATGCAGCATCATTCACAAATTTCTGAGTAGAGCGACTGTGCGAGAAATAGATCAAAGCAAAAAAAGAAAAAAAAGAAACAGCATTAAGAAGTTTAAGCATGTGTTGCATTTGATTATTTTGTTTCTTTAAACCATGCTTATAATATGCTGTATATATTCTCAATAGATGTCAAAAAGGTGCTAATGGCCAGTACTCCACCTGGATCCTTTTATTGCTTAATCAGCACGTAGTCAGAAGAAAAATGTGACATTTTCAAAAGCTGCATATTCATGAATGCCTGAAAATGTCAGAAAGCTCTCCTCAGAGATTAATTGAATGGTCCACTTGTGAGACCATACTCTCCTGCTGAATTCATAGTCCATATAAGTCTCTGACGCTTTACAGCCTTTTAGAAAGCTCCCTGTTGTTAGAAAACTACTCTCTTTTGTCCGGGTTTTAAGTGTTGTAAGTCATAATGTGGGCTCAAAGACAGCCAATATAATTGCAGTATATCCTTGGGGTTATTGAGGGTGTTTGGTGAAAGCGCTTTCTGCCTGATCTATTTAGTGCAGTCACAATCAGTGTTTGCCATCTACCCCTGTGTACCACAGCCAGCACTTTACCACACTGGTCTGGTCTGATAGAAAGACATTGAGACCAGAGGTTGCACAAACCATAACTTTATTTTATCAAACCACACTTTATCACGCTGTCATGGAAGATACCTATCAGCTGCAACAGACACCTCAAGGTTGCTGGTATCATGTTCTCTTTAAAAAGTATACAGTGCTGCTCAGAAAGCAGGCTAAGAGCAATCATTTCATAATGAAATCAGGGAGATGGCCCCCAGAGCCTAATTAAATGAGATTATATTGAAGCATGCTGTGCTAGCTTATTGTCCAACTGTGAGTTGTACCTGGCATTGGAGCCAAGTCAATAATAGCGTAGTCCACCAGTCAAATGCGTAAATAATCGCAGTCGTGGAAAGGAGACATTGACAAAAGGTCTGCGTTTCCAATAGTTTGTTAAATGCGCATTGGCATTTCACATAGTGGTCTATGAAATGTTAATACAATATCTATAAAGAATGGCAGTACATGTTTATTCCTATGCCTAGCCCCTAATTAAACTTCTCTCCCATACTGTTGAATTATAAACACTTTTTTTTTTCCTGGAGCGCCAACAGGCTGAAGGAAATGAAGGTGAGCTCATTCCTCCTTCAGTGTGCCCATAGGATGTCATTTTGAAATGCCAGTCGCATCCACTTCACCTCAAAAGGAGCTCAAAGAGGAGGGTGAGTCGAGCTAAGGGTTCAATTTCACCGTGCCACTGGCAGGTTAGTATGTAGCATCGCAACAAAGGAGAGAGGAACACTTTCACCTCCTCCCATTGCGAATGGAGCAGGAGTCCTGGCTGCAGACAACATCTCCGCATAGCCGGGGGCAAGTCCCCTGCTGGAAAGTGCCTTTAAAACAGTGGGCCTATCTTCAAACGTAGTGACATATGATCAGCTGCAGTTTCCTTAGAAGGAAACACTGTTAGCAAGTCCCTAAAGAAAGGACGGATTTCAGTGTGCTTGCTGAAAGCCGAAAACTGACCCACGCCTTCGGGTCTCCTTTTATTTTCATAGCTGTTCTAAATCAACATGTGAAACATCTTACGTCTAGAAGTGCTGGCTTTTTATACCTGTCATATGGAAGACATTCATGAACTGTATCTGGGCAGCACTTGAATCGTATGCCTCACTTGCAGGTGGTTCAGACATGCCAGGCATGTAATTGGCCCTGTGGTCTCAGCCTTTCCTTCACGTTTAAAAAAAAAAAAGGAACCACTTAGTGAATGACCTGATGATGCTTATCCCCTCGAGCTAAGTGAAAAATTGACTTAGTATAATGTGCTGCGTTAGAGGCACGTGTTTGGCAAAAGTGATTTTGAGTGATTTGAGGGAGAAGAATGAGACAGGAGAGTGTTTGGCTTGTGCTTAGAACAGCCTCGATGCCCCAAGTAGTGATTCATCTAACACCTCTGAGGCAGCCTTCATTGTTTTTGTTGGTGTAATATTGCACGCCTCATTTGATCCAATTGAAGTGCAGTTTGAGCTGGCCACACATCCAGCCGCATCATTAAGGGCCCTGACCTTTAATGGATGGACAGATTGAGACTTGAGTTTTGCAGCTGTGCCGGGAAAGTCCTCCGCTTCTGCTCGGCTTTGGCAGCCTGGAACATCAGTAGTCTATGGTGACTTTCTGGAGCCATCCTCTCTGTGACCTCATGGGGGAGGTCCAGTGGTTTTATTGTGTGCCACAGGGTTTTCCATCGTGCCGTAGCAATCACAAGCAGGCGAGGAAATCGATGTGGTGACATTTGGTCAAATGCCTCCAATGCTTACCTTGCCCACATGACAATGGTCAATACTGGAGCAAAGACATTTGAATGCATTTTTTGAAATGAGATTGCATTCCCAGATAGGATGTTATCACCTGAACGTGTATGAAAACCTATTAATTGGATCTAGATGACTTTGCACAGTTTGCGAACGCTGCAATTTCATCTACTAGGAGGCTTGGCATGCTGCATAGAGGCCTGATATTGGAAAGTGACCCTGATGAATTAGTCCTGGGCAGGGGAGGAGGAGACCTGTGTTTGACTAGACGATCTATTTTGCTTCTTTTCTTGAAGATGATATATTCAGAAGAAGTGAATTTGAGCCTGTGGTGTTCAGAAATGTTTCAGCACAAATACTGTGATTAAGGAATTTATGGATTTTTGCTATATTAGGACATTTGTAAGTCTCAAGAGCATTTTTCTTGTTCTGATATGATTTTATCAGTGCTTAGTCATTTCTACACAGTAGGAGACACTTTTAATCCAATTTGTTCCTTTATATGTTCCTAAAATAACAAAAGCCCAGATTTTTCTGGTACTGCTACTGGTACCAAAAAAGAGGAGGAGAGAAGTAATGTGTAATATTAATAGATATAAATATCAATCAATTAATCATATTATAAACTTTATTTCTATTTGAATAATTTACATAATTTTATGCTAAATGATGCAAATGATGTAAAAATCACAATGAATTAAGTAGCTCAAACATTGTTATATCAAGTTTGAACCATTTAAGGGTTTTTGTGTTGAAATGTTATCATTTTTGGAGATTAAGGTGTTTAGACAGCATTCAAAAATGATACAAAATTGGTGTAATGAGATATTTTGAACAGATTGCAATTGATTCAAAGTTTGAAACTTAATCAATAAGCTGTGGGGTAAAATGTGCCCAAAGATTTGACATCTTGAGCGTGTAGTGGCTCGGCGTGTGTGTGGGTGGGTGTGGGTGTGTGAGCCTGGCTTGCATCATTTGCTCATCTTTTCTATTTTATTGACTCTCTGTCAGAGAAAGCATTGCATGAGAATGAATTCCATTATGTTTGCCATAAAAGTTCTGGGTTGGGTTTTCCAACATCGACAAATTTGAAAGATTAACGAGCTACTTAGGATAGAGGTATAGAAGTATGTGCTACTTTTTTTTCTCCTGTAATTTTGGAATTTATGAGTGAATTCAAAGGCCTTTTTTTGTTATCTCAGCCCCAGCACCGGTGCAGCAGAACAAACAATGCATTAATAAACTGGACGCTTTTGGTCAAGCTGGGAGTATACTTCAAGTATTTAATTAAAGTAATTAAAGACAACAATGAGCAGCAGAGCATTGTAATGGTATAATTTGAATGACAACAATTGGAAAACAAAAATAAGACTCAGCGGGTTTACATCATGTGATTTGCAGGAAGCTTAATTACAGTTTATATCTTTAAAATGAAATATAGACGATGCCCTCTTGCGTGTGTATCGCGCTGGAATGTAACGGGCTGCTAGATCTTTGCAGAGAGGATCATTTCAGAGATGATGATGATAGACCCAAACCGACCCTGTACCAGACTATGTTGTTATGTATATGTACAGTGTACATTGTAGTACATCCTCAAACCACAGCATTAAGTTTCACATCGAACCAAACAGCCTCTTCTCTTGGGAACAACTGTCGTGCATCTGCTCTCAGATAATTAGCCTATAGTGGCTATAAACCTCATGGCATAAGTGAGCGATTCACAGGCCTGTTATTACTAGATTGTAAGATGACAATACACTACTAAGCTGTGCATTTATGATTTTTAAATATTTGTATCAAAATGAAACTTCATGTTGTCATAACTTTCTCCAGTTTTTGAAAAAGTCAGTGTAAAAATATACTACTAATAATAATTGGCATAATAATAATATACTACTACTACTACTAATAATAATAATAATAGTAACAAAACAGCAAACAATAATAGTATTATTTTTCTTCTTCATTATAATAATTATTACATTGTTTTATTTTTATTATTTTTATTTTTTTTATTTTTGGTAGTAGTAGTAGTAGTGGAGGTAGTGGCAGTAGTACTAGTACTACTAATACTATGTGACACACCATCATTAGTGTTCCTGAAAGTTAATGGCAATAAATTAATAACAGCAATAATAACATAAGCTCCCAGTAATTTATAAATTAGTCCCTACGGTGCTCTGGACGTGAGAGCACAGTAACTAATGGCATGGAGCTCTCTTGATTTCAAACGTAAATAGGGGGTAAATAGCTTACCAGTTCAGTGACTATTTTCTGCACACTTACCTGAATACTCTGTTCTCACTGTTTTCCATAGTGTTGAGTTATTTTGCACAGTCATTGCACACAACACTACTTAGCAGTGGAGCTTTCTACTGACCACTCTTAAACCCCCACCTCCCACCCCTGCTGTTGGGAATGTAACACTCTTGTCAGGAGGTGCTGAAGTTGGCAAATGAGTTAACTGTGATCCAGGTTGAGATTCTGTCAAATGAAAAGCAGTTCATTTTCTTTTTTTTGGTTCCTCAAATCAGATGATGATGGTGATATAATGCTGCTCTTCTTGTTGGCTAGAACTAGGTGTCCATATGGTGCACAAGCAAGCTGATTGGTGATCAATAGAATTGTAATGACATGCTGTGGTTTTCTTTTGTTACCTCTTGTAGGAATATCATGGAGTTTATTATCATTAACAAGCGTAATGCAGTTTAGTATAGAGACAGTATGCAACCACTACGGTCTGACAGAATAGATTTTTCATCTTTTGTCTTGTTGCTATGCAGGTCTTGTGTTTTACTAACATTGTGTGGAGGCCATTCTTCTCTGACCCCAAACAACAGTAAAACCTTCTGACTGTGATTTAATCGCAAGTGACAGATCAGCTGTTTCCCTTCCAAAGTAGTTGGATATGATAGTTAATTGAGATTTAACCTACCAGCTCTTTATGGTGGTGATTGTCTTACAAGGACCTGCATGCACTTCTGTGCAAAAAAAAAAGCTGAGAACTTTATCTCTGAACTCTTGATAAACAATGTCTCAATCCTCAGACGACATATTTGAAACCATTGCATGTAAGACCTTCCTTAGTTTACCGTTATTGTAACCACTGTGCCCAGTTCTGACTGGGTATGTTTTACAACCAACTCAAAATGACTGTTTATAGCTATTATTATATCTGTTAATTATAACTATTTAATTATGTAGAAATTTGGGGCGGAGAAAACACAAATAATGGAAAGAACCATTGATTCTTATAAGGGCGAACCATGATATAAAGGAATGTTCATGTAATACAATGTCATGACATGGAACATTTTGTGATAGTACCACACTGAAGAAAATAGCACCAAAATGAGTCACTGCCCTGTTCTAACTCTAGCTAAAGAATACTCACTATTCTTAGTTAGTAATGAAGCATGCAGATGGTCTGTGTTTTTTAAGAACTGATGACATCACAATAAGTTTAAAAAGCGTACTAAAACATATTATAATATAATTTATAAATATAAGCACAGCCCCTGCTCTCTTCATTAGAATTATGCCTTTAATAATTACACCACCTCTGAACACTCATCACAGCAGAGACCGAAAGCCCCAGACCACTAGTGAAAATGCTTCCCTTTTGCGTTACAATTAATTAGGGATGCACCGATTGATCAGCCAGTGAGCGGAAACGGACGATTTTTGGCCTGACAGCCTGACTGGTGAAAGGCCGATCACTCACACATATTGCTGATTTCAAGCCGATCCTTTTTTGGTGGGTTTATTCATTTATTTATGTATTACATTTTATTTCTTTAAATTGTAAAGAAATTTTGTTATTAAAAAAAAGCTTTATATTAAAGAAAATTAGATTTTTGTTTGTATTTGCTGTAGAGCTGCTACTATCATATGTCACTATTATAAAAGTAACCAGTAAACAGGGAAAGTAACTACCATGTTACATTAAAAAAGTTGAAACCCAGCAGCTCTAATTTTCTGTTATCTGGGGAAAAAATAGTAATCAGAATCGGTCAAGAAAATTGCAATCGGTGCATCCCTTCAATGAATTAAAATGAATTGTACGGAATGTTTTGATGATCAGTATAACAGTTTGAATTTCCGTTGAGACACATACTCAGATGATACTCATCTGAATTTAATCTACTCATTAGAAGCTTGTTTGAGTGAATAAATGTGCAGCCATTATTCACCTGTTATAAATCTGGCATTGCTTCAGGTTATTATCAGAACATACCGTACTAAGCGGTATTGTGACGGTGGGAAATATGGCCTGAGAATTAAATGACTTTGTCAGAAGTGGAACAGTTCTAAGCAAAACATGGCTAAACTTCAGGTTTCTAAGTGGGAGGTATATGGCACTCTAAAAACTATTTGCAAAAATTGAATCATTTATCAGGCAGACCAAAAGTGACCAGACGGTTACATAAAGCTTTGTTCACTCAGACATATCGGCAACTCCTACACCAATACAGAATGTGCTGAATAAAGAGTGAACAGCTTCAATCAGCAAAACTGCAAAACAAAGCTACATAGTAGTGGCCTCAGAGGACAAGTAATAGCCTCTAATCAGGAAGATAAACAAGGCAAAACGTTTGGCATGAGCTAAAACTTACAAACATTTCACAGTAGATGTCTGGAAGAAAGTCTTATTCACTGAAGAATCCAAGTTTGAGATTTATAGCAGTTACAGGAGGTTTAACCAAAGAACAGAAACTGATACCACAGACCTACAGCGAAGCACGGAGCTGGACACCTGCACAGAATATCTTACACTCTGACGAAGAACTTCCACATGCTATACCATCTGGATTAGATCTTAGTGTAGAATGATTCATACTGCAGCAGCATAATGACCCCAAAATACACCTCAAAGCAACAACTCCTTGAAAACCAAAGAAGATCAAGGAGTATTGACTTTTCCTTCACAGTCCTCTGACCTAAACAACATCGAGCAGCAACTGGGGCATTTAAAGACAAGTGAGAGTCAAACATTCAGAACCATCACAACATGCTGTTTGTACTGCTGTGAAATCATGCTGGGGTGACATGAATCATCAGATTATGTTTGTGGCATCCAGTTAAGGCAATAGCAGTTAAAAAGAAGTCTTTTTCTCTCAAATTGTAATGCTGATGACAGTATTTGAAATTTGTAATAAATGTGAAATAAATGGGGGGGCTGCGGTGGTGTTACTGGGGCTACTAACTACTATGAACCAGCTTTGGGGGGGCCCAGCTTGCAAAAGGTTGAGAACCACTGACTTAAAGCATAAGATCCTCAGGCCTAAATATATGCGGTCTTAGGTACTGATACAATGCTGAATACTAGCTTTTTGTTTTCCATTAGTGATAATAGCATTACAAGCTTATATTTGTTTTTATTGAACAACTTTAAAGTGAAATAATTTTAAATGAGCTATTTTTATCTCAAGATGAAAAGTGGGCTATTTTGCTCAAACTCAACTGGCCTCCGAGAAGAAATACACTGCATCACACAGTGTGAATGTGTGTTGTTTTAGTGTTAAGTTCTAACAGGATTGGATCAGATCCATTCTTATTTTTTTTCTTCGGATATCTGAGTCAGCATTTTTTTTGCTACTGTGGGCCTGATACTGGTGCCCAGTATCTCTGGCATATTCTGCATATTTCATGCTATCCAATGATATATAAGATTGCATTAGTTAATAAAATTATACTATTGAGTACCAAAATATGAGATGAATGTCTTCCAGGCTTAATTTTGATGGGTAGCTGACACAGTAGTAACAGGCTGCAAGAGTTGGCAACAGGGGCATAGCTGTTTTGGACATAATGTTTTTAAATCAATCAATGCTGCCAAAGCTAAAACTCAATCTTATCATGTGCTACCAATACAAGCACTTCACCTGCATACTTGTAGCCAGAGCTTATGACAAAACATGGGTAGAATGAAAGCTTAGCCTGTAGTCTGAGCCTTGGATAGAGACTGGGTTTCCCATACAGCCATACACCATGCCTGCTGTTGTGGCACTAAACCGGAGCCGCCGAGCCAGATTAAAGGGGAACTGTCCTAGCTGCCACCTGGCATACAGCGAAGGCTGAGGGCCTGATGCTGGAATGTTCTAGGAAACCCACACAGCAGAGTAATTCATCCACACATCCACGATCAGAAGAAAAGGCCTAGGGCATTAAAAGTGTCTCCTTTTTAAAATAGAAAAAGAAAAAGAAAAGTATAATTTGGTGGAATGAATTATCCAGTGCAATTTATTAGAACATTCTCTATGTAATCCCATTTATCCACAGGTATCTTTTTTAAATAGATGCACTCGCTGATTTACATGCATTTCACATTCATTTCACATTTCGCTTTGGAGCACATCAGTAACACATAGTCTAGCTGTGCAGGGTGCCAGGGGAGGAGGGGGGGAAGGGGTGTGGGGGTGCTGCTGCAGCAAGGGTTCTGGGCAGACATCTGAATTATTGTCTTAGAACTCATCTTTTTTAGACACAGTGCCGTTTTCGCTTATATCCAGCCACTGGACGCTAGTAGCTCATGTATGTTCTGGAAGAAATGTTTTCATTGAAAAGGCAAAGCAACAGATCTTCTTAAAGAAATAAAAAATACTATTATTTCTGCTTAACTCCGTTTTCGGTTGCCAGGGAAAGACAAATGGAGATTAGAAAACGTCTTTGTTGAATAATTTCCCTTCTAAAATCAATTTAGACTAAATGAACTATGCTGCTACTTCTGTACCATCCAATCTTTTACCAATTTTGAGACTTGCCAGGAAATCTGTATCTGTGCCTTAATAAATACATCCTCGGCAAAGTGGGCTCTATATGGTACAGAGAACAGGTTGTGTGATTTGTAATTATGGTAGAAGCCTCGCAGAATTTGCAGATGATGTCAGCCGAAAGTTTTCGAGTACATATCTGTCAATTAGGGGTGTAATGGAACACAGATGTCACGGTTCGGTACGTACCTCGGTTTTGGGGTCATGGTTTGGTGTGGTTCACGATACAACAAAGTTCTAAAGAACAAAAAAAGTTCTAAAGAATGACGCTTGGTTTGTTTTCGTTAATTTTAAATAAACAGCAGTGTATTAACCAGTAAACACACACTCTTGCTTATATTTTCATGTATGTGTAAGTGTTACG
>JBBPDE010000002.1:8355447-8365621 GCA_037974605.1 Nannopetersius ansorgii
GGAGCTGGGTCTGTACTACGCAAGCTATGATGACTTTCACCTTGATATTTTAGCGCGGATTTACTCTCTCTCTCTTTGTCTGTCTGTCTCTCTCTCTCTCTCTTACTCTCTTGCTCTCTCGTTCGTGACTTTTCCGGATCGCGCCCATTTTAAACCTGTCTCGCTCTGTCTGTCACTCTCTCTCTGTCGCTCTCTCTTTCTCGTGTGCGCGCGCTCTCTCTGTGCCTCTCTCTCTCTCTCTCACTCTCTTTCGTTTATGACTTTACCGGAGCGTGCGGATCATCTCTCTCTCTCTCTCTCTGTCTATGTATCTCTCTCTCTCTCGCTGTCTTTCTCTTTTACTCTCTCTCTTGCTCTCCCTTACTCTTTCTCTCTGTCTCTCTCTCTCTCGCTCTCTCTTACTCTCTCTGTCTCTCTCTCGTTCCTGACGTTTCCGTATTTAAACCTCGGGTTTATATTTACATTTACTTTAAGGGTAATGTATTAAACTGAGTTCAAAATGAAATTAAGGTGATCTGGGAGAACATTTGGATGCATATTTATGGTTTACACTATAAAAATAGGCATTGGGATCATTTTTTATCTTTATCTCCAGCGTTCTACATCTCCAGCGGACATTAACTTTTTTATATGGACAAAAGTAATGAGATGCCTTTAATGCTACTGCTTTCAGATGCTTTCATACGGAGTTGGTCCCTCTTTGCTATAATGGTTCCACCATCCATGCTCAGGACTATGTGAATATGTGAATGCCCTGCAGTAACAGCTAGCTGTGTTTTTATATTTGATTTGATTACATGAATGTTTAAGTTGAGGTTTATGTAGATTATTGTTTAAGGTTTACAGAAATATTTACAGCTGTGTAACTGTGTTGAAAGGAATACTGCTGTTAAAAAGCACCTTATTTGTTTAAAGTGTATTTCTACAAAAAAATATATATACCCAGCTCTTAAAAAAGAAGAAAAAGAGCACTGCAATGCATTTTTAAATCAGCATTTCTATGAGTATGAAAACCATTTCATGCCAGTGTCTGTGAAATTCCTACACAAGCACCTCACTCTGCGTTATGAGGGACTGATTAGTGATCAACTGAGTCACATCTTATTTAATGAGTAAACATAAACACTTCTGTAATCAATACTCTCCTCTCGCTTTGTGACCAGTTGGATAGCAAAACACAACTAGAAGTACATAATTTTGTTTAAGAGTGAACAAGAGATTTGTTTTCTTCAAATTTTTAGAGTTCTGTAAACACTGCATCATTTCTCTTATTTTGATGTCATTTCCTTTAAATTTATGCATTGAAATATTTTTATTTGGAAACTAGGAGAAATATTCCCAGCAGTTCTTAAAAACTAATGCAAAGCTGTTCAGTTCAATACCTGCACCTATTAAAGACAAAACTTCAGAAAGGGAACCTTTTTGCAGTGGTCTCATTTTTGCTGTGTGTGCGTGTGAGTGTGTGTGTACACACTGTCCATCAAAGGGATGCTGGAGTTTTTAAAAACTGAAAGTCCCATGTGCCGTCACGCATGCTTCTATGCACTGTGGTACCCGAGTGAGCTATTTTAGAAGTAGTGAGAGATGATGGAAATTCAATTTAACTTTTATGCTGAGCATCATATTAAATATCTATACACAATAAGTGGCATCTTTGCATGAGAGCAGAGTTGATTTTAAAAGGTATTTATTTGTTTGCGGAGCCCTGTATTGCAGCGTAAGCAGGATGTGGAGGTTGTATCATCAGTCAGCCCCACCTGGGATCCTTGGGAATCAGCAGCCTCCCGGAGTCTTGATGTAAATCTACGCCCTCTCTGCTGTTCATTCTTAACACAACAGCACAAGCCTAACAACATCCAGTCATTCATCACAGGCCTTCCATGTGTAAATAGACACATTTGTGCAGTGATTTATCTTTGTGTATGCATGTCATAGTAAGGGCTACTTTCACATTTGCTCTTAATCATTATATACAGCACAGTGAAGCACATACAGTGGGTATAGAAAATAATCAACCCATTTAAAATATTCACATTAGCCCCCTGAAATAAAGGCTCAACAAATTCCAGCTATATTTATTCCATTCAATTTCTGACATTCAAGAAAAAAAAATCTCAGAGACAGATTAAGGATTAACTCCCTTTGCTAGTACTTTGTGGACCCACCTTTTGCTTGATTTACTGCCTTATCCTAATGCTATTAATTATTTGGAGGTGTTGCTTAATTGTAATATGCTACAAACCAGTCAGAATGGCTTCTCACCTCATCTCTCCATTAAAAGACAGGGGAGCATGAGCTATTGCTATAATGTAATGAAGCATGGCAACCCACAAAGTTTTTTCAGTCAAAGAGCCATCATTTATCAATTTTGCTAATAAATTTGGAAAAGAACTATTTTGTGTATGTGCAGATGATCCTTCTGATGAATTCAACTACTTAAGGTGCACCCATTGCCCAACATTGATCAGTATGGAGTAAGGCCCTCCAGCACTGAGCAGTGGAATTACATTCTCTGTATTGGTGGCGCACTACCGAAAATTTGAATTATATTTCAATGACTATGTTTGTTCTTTACAGTTTTGGTGCTTTCTTAAATAATATGATTAAGAGAAAACGTCTGTACTCTATAATAAAATGTGTATAAAATACAATGAAATAAAATAAAATACGATCAAATCACCATGAGTGCAAATCTAGTGTGTACTTTTGTCCGTGAGCACTGGGCATCCATCCCATCCGTCCATTATCTACCCCATATTCCTGCATTCAGGGTCGGGGCCCTGGGCATCCACAAGTTTCTAAATTGTACTATTAAAATGTTGTTTAATGATATCATTTATTTTGAAAACATGCATGCCTGGTGTGAAAATGAAGAATGCGCTCATTCCACAGATTTTCAATAGGCTTTAGGTCAGGGCTCTGACTAGGCCATCCAAGGACATTCATCTTTTTTCCTTCAGCCACTGTGTGGTCAGGTTTGCTGTGTGTTTTGGGTCATTGTCATGTTGGAGGTTGTCCATTGACCACTTTCTGGCCGAAGGCAGCAGGTTTTCCTCAGTCATTTAACAGGAAAACCTGCTTTTTCCATCTGGGTTCAGAATCTTCAAGATGCATTTTGGCAAAGTTCAATCGAGACTTAATGTGGCCTTTCATTGAGAAGTGGCTTTTTTTGCAATCATCCCATGCAGGGCACATTTCTGACGTTATTGTCACAGGCACACAATGACCAATCTTTGCCATGAAAATTACTATAATTGCTTCAGAACTGGGCCCTGCGACATGCCGGCGACTGTCCAGGGTGTACCGCGCCTTCGCCCATTGCAGCTGGGATAGGCTCCAGCCCCGCCCCGCCCCGACCCTGAATGCAGGAATAAGGGGTAGATAATGGATGGATGGATGGATGGCTTCAGAACTGCCACAGGCGTCTTGGTAGCTGCTCTGACCAGTTTCCTCATTGCTCTTTCCATCCAGTTTAGAAGGGTGGCCTGGTCTGGGGAGGGTCCTAATAGTACCAAACACTTTCCACTTTAGTTTTCTGTGCTCCTAGGGATTCATAAAACCTTTTTTATATATCCATCTCCTGACTTGTGCCTGTCCACAACAGATCTTTTGCGTTTTTGGGAGACGGTGATCCTTTATCCATTTCCGTGATTCTGATATATTTTTTCTGTACTATTGCAACCATATCTTTAATTTACATTATATAAATTGTATTGGGTGAATACAGCTGTAAACAGTTTTATGTATCTTTATTTCTGCCTGCACAGCAACAAATATATACATTTTGAATGTGGTGTTGCTTTTCTATACCCAAAATATAAATAGTTAACTTACACTGGTCACTCAGGTATAAAAGCTTGAGTTCTGCTGTCTTTTCTGTTTCTGGATTTTTGAGGTTGCTGTGAGCAAGGATTATTTTGTGTATGTGCAGACGATCCTTCTGATGAATTCAACTACTTAAGGTGCACCCATTGCCCAACATTGATCAGTATGGAGTAAGACCCTCCAGCACTGAGCAGTGGAATTACATTCTCTGTATTGGTGGCGCACTACCGAATATCTTTCAAATGAGTTGAAGCGGTGTTTGTAATCCAGAACTAGATCAGTATCAGTAAATGAACTAAGCCAGCACTGGTAAATAAACTCTGTATGGCCCTTATTGCTGAATGCAATCAAATTCTCACCGTGATGTTCTAATATCTAGTGTGAAACCCTAGGTGTAGTATGGGCTGTTACTGCAAAAATGTTTCTCAGGTTTTATCTTTTATAGCTGCAAGTATTGTACTGAACAGCTTACAGCTGCTGAGGATATTTTTCCTAGGTTCCAAATAAAAATATTGTTCTTTAAAGCATCATTTTAAAGGAAATGACAATTCCTTAAAATAAGAGAAGTGATGCAGTGTTTACAGAACTTGAATAATTCAAAGAAAACAAATATCTTGTTCACTCAAACAAAATGGCAGTGATTACCTTTGACGTACTTCTAGTAATGCAGGGGTCTCAAACTCCAGTCCTGGAGGGCTGTGATCCAGCAGGTTTTTGGTGATTTCCCTGCTCAGAATCACCTGGTTCACCTCCTCAGTAAATTGTCAGGTTTAGTGAATGTGTTTGAGGAGGGGAACCATCAAACTTTGCTGGACAGCTGCCCTCCAGGACCCGAGTTTGAGACCCCTGCAGTAATGTTTTCCATCCAACTGGTCACATTGCGAGAGGAGAATGTTGATTACAGCAGTGTTTTTATTCTTTTCCTCATGAAATAAGATTTGATTCAGGTGATCACTAATCAGTACCTCATAAAGCAGAATGAGGTGCTTGTGTTGGAATTTAACAGACACTGACATGGAATGGTTGTCATACTCTGACATTCTGATTTTAAAATGAATTTCAGTGGTCTCTTATTTTTTCCCAGAGATATATATAAAACTCCAGTGTGCTCAGTTCTCCACCGCTGCTCTACACAGTTCCTAACCATACATATCTTCTATTCTAATGATGTAATCGTATGCGTGACATTTAGTCTATTCTGTTATGTCTTCATTTGACTGAAGTGTTTGAAATGAGTGTTAATAACATTTTAATGATTCCTTGATCTATTGGAAACTGGTGAAGGATCACAAAAAACATATCCACAAGTTGAAGGTCTGTGTATATAATGTGTGTTCTAAGCAAAAAAATACAGCAAATAACTATATAATGTGCCCTATAATGCTGACAACACAGTATGTGAAGGATGTGTAGGATACCGAGCCGTCCCCATCTTCATAAATGAATGATCAGTGTAGTGAGTCTAATGGCATATTGCTCCTTGATGGGACCACTAACCTCCTTAATGAGGTCCATGAGCTATGCTCTAGATGCAGGTCACACCTCTGCTCAGGGTAACATATTGTTCCCCTCAAGCCATGCTTGGGAGTCATTCTTGAACACAATGACTGGAAACTGAGGCTAATATGCCTTTGTACAACATCATTTTTCTACACTTTTTTTCACCTTTTTTTTTGTTCTGGACACACTGACGTGCACATGTGGTGCAATTTCAGAAAACCTGAGTGAATGGTCTCCCATTATCTTTAATGTTCCATAAAAAAGCCTCCTGTCTCCTCTCTCTTTCCCATGTGCTGTCTGGCTTGTGCTGAGAATGGGCAGTGCTGGTCAGACTGCAGAACGCCCCATTGTTGTCCTATTCTCTCAGCCAGGTTCCTCAGTGCGTGACCTTATTCCCTGTGACATTTTCCTACATTAATCTCTGGATGCAGGGTGATGGAGTGCCTTTCCGAGTCGCACTGTAGCTGCAGTACACATCTTTATACGGAGTGGAGGGGCCACTCACCCTAGTTGGGAGTGACTTGCCTCGGCCAAGAGGTGATGGTAATTTAATCTCCTCTACCTGGAGGAGCACTGTGTGGCTCTGTTCATTTTTCTCAGGGACACAATGTACAGAGGAGACAATGAGATTCAGTTGATGCTTAAGCATGTTGCGGTTACTGCAGAGAATGGACTGTGGTGAATATGAAATCACTCCACAAACCTCTCAGCATCACGCAGAAGAGAACCCCTCTGTTTCAGCAGTGCTGGGTTATTCTCACATGATTTCCTATCTATCTTATCTAGGAACAGAGTGTTGGCTGGGTGAATGAGTCCCCATTTGAAGCCCGGGTTGAGTTGTGCTAGTCATAGTGGACCATGGTAAACAAGATTATTGCTTGTTTGCCTGTGTAGTGTTTTGAGAGTGAGCTGCTGCCTCAATGGGCCTCTAAAACCAAGCTGATGGATATTACAGGAAGGACCCATGCCTCCTATCAAGCCCACCATATCATAGCCTGTAATAACACTTTATGGATCTGTTGACTGACAGACCAAGACAATCTTTACAGAGCCAGCTTCTTATCACCGTGGGACCGAAACTGAATTAATGTGCTTCCTGCATGCAAGGTGCATTATGACCTCAGGCTAGCCTCGGCTATGTTGTTTGGATTCTTGGCGATATATTCTCCTGATGAATTGTGAAATCAATGCGGCTGGGAGAATGCAGTTAGTCCCAATGTCAAAGATGTGCCTTTGCTTGGAACATTTATTTTTGTGGAGGCAGCTGCTGCACAAGTCCTCTGAAGCACACTTTGCCACCAACCAGCTTGGCATTCTCTCTGAAATTATCTACATGAAAGAACCACATTTGAAGCTGTCTCTACGTGCTCACAGCTCACTGTCAGGCTTTAGGAGCCTTTTAGCTCCAGTAGGGCAACACATGGCAATGCTGCTGATTATTTAAGGTTAATTGTTTCAATCAATAACTGATTAGGAAGCAAAAATGTAAAGGGAAGCCCCTCGATAAGCTTTTCTATGGAGATTTCACAAGTCACTCAAACATTAATGCTGTCTTTCATCTGTAATTGTGGCCAAAAATATATCTGTTCTAGTTGGGTAAACGCTCTGAGAGCAGCCATATATCAGTTACACAGTCCGATTCGTGGCGTGAGTCTCTGCCAGAACCATTTTGCTAATGTTTACGATCAGTACTTCATAATTCACAGCGAGACACAGCTTTTTTTTCTTTTTATTTGATAGGGCTGGTCCTGCTTCCATAAATTGATTTTATTTTTGGAGTCTCAAGGCGAGATTACAAAGCAAAAGGTCTAGTGTGTGCTTAATGAAAGCTATTGCTATCCATCTTGGCCAAATTATCACCGTGCCCAGTGATTATTTGTTGGGCCACAGTACAACAGTTCCAATTCACTTATGCTGACAAAACTCATTTGAAATGTAAAAAAGCCAAGCCTGAATCTTGTGACCACCAAGGTTTCAGTACCACAGAGGCGTATGCTGTAGCAGCTCTGAATGAGCTTTGCAGTGACCCTCATCATTCGAGTGGCTATATTGACAGGCAAGAGGCAGGTCAGAAAGCAAAGCTGCAGTATTACTCCCTCAGCTCTTCAATTTCTCATCTCAGCCTTTGAAATGATACTGTGGCACCCATGAGCCAAAGGCTGAATTAATAATGAAGAGTCAAGAGACACCCAATGTCCAATTCAGCCAGATATCACCTTGGAGTGACTTTGCTCAGGTATTGAATCCCGATGGGCTTGAGATATTTGTGGCGAGATTTCTTCCTTTAACCCAGCAAAAATGGATATGCTTTCTTCTCCACTGTTCACCCTAGCCACCAGATTTCAAGCCTTCACATCATTGTCACAGGGCATAAGCTGCGGAGCAGCAAGAGTGCTGTGCTTTTTTTTTCAGGGTAATTAAACCCGTGTCTGTCTGCCGTGGTGTTTTCATCTCTTCTCAGAAGTTTTAAATGAAACATGTCTCTCTGCCTATTGTTCTTTACTGTTGCAGTGCTTTGCTTTCTCTTGGCCATGCTGCTGCAATCTGCGCCGAGATCGGCTCCAATTTTACTGGACTGGCATCAACAAACAAGATTGTTATGCGACAGTCTCCTTTTGTGCAAACTAATAAATTATGCATTGGCCAAACAGTATTTAGAGCCGTTGATCAATACATGCCACTGTTTTCATATAGGAAATTTCCAAAGAGGTGACTTGTCATTCTGTCAAACATCATTAGCCCAGCATAAAGAAGGATGGGTTGTGACTTTGAGAGAAATGCGGAAGTAAGGCATTGACAGATAGACGTGTATTGCTTTGCATTTTTTTCTCTTCGGTTGCTCAAGTCTACATTGCAGAAAACACAAAGCAATTCAATTTGCTTTTTCATTTATTATGCATAGTCTGGGTATTTACGTTCCTAAAGCGGTGGCTTTCTAAATGATGCCTTTTGTTCCGCAATTCCTTAAAAACCCAGAAACAAGGAAAGTAACCTTTACTTCAAGTGAGCAGTGCTTAGTTTTGGTGGCAGATGTTTCCATTTGTAACGTATGAGGACTTTACACTTTGTCATTTTGATCATCTATCATTTGTCACTTTGTCATGTGTGTGGCAACAGAGACGCATGCAGGAGTTTACGGATCTGGCTTTAATGTGAAATGGAAAAATAAGCAGCAACCACAGAGGACAAACAGTGATGGAGCAATTTTTCATACAGCAAAGGGTCACATACAGGAGTCAGGTGAACAAAGGCCTGTTCAGGGATACATACAAAGGTCCATGCTGGTGTGGCCATCTCAAGACCAGTGGTCAACCACACACACACACCTGACAGGTGGAGCCCACACAAAGCCACAAAAGATGCCAGGGCTTCACTGACAGATATCGCTGGAGGGACCCAACGCACCCCCACTGCTGAGGGGAGGCCTGTGCCAAGCAACCACACAAGGTTCTAAGCAAGACCTATACAGAACTTTACAGGAGGGGGGCACAAACTCCTGACAAGAGAGGCCATAGGCTTGCACATAGTGAACACACAAGGTCTCAGAGTGCAGCAGACAGAGGAGGCCCCCTACAAGCAGAAGCGGCAGGCTGCATGGCCCTAAACAGTGAGGTCAGGTTGTAGCAAACAACAAGGCCCCACAAGTAGCAGACCTCCACTGCATTCAGAGCGTTCACACAAGAGAGGAGCACAAGCCAGGCGTAACGGAACCAGAAACCAGAACTAGAAAGGACACGCAGACAGGCAAACACACTCACAACACAAAAAGGGAGGAGAAGAAAGGGTAATAGTGAGGATGAACAGACCCAAGCCTCTTAAATGAGGAGGCACAAACGAGGTGAGCCTAATTGAAGTCATGGGACAACTCAAAGTGAGGAGCGAGGAAGCGTAGAACTCAAGATGTCAAATTAAAAGTCTCTTGACTGTGTAGCAAAACAAAGGCCAACTCGATTGCTCATATTTTTGTCATCATCACAAAAATGGCTGCAGTGATAGAATGGAGAGATTTAATTAGATGGGCGCAACATTAAATATTGGGATAGCAGTATCTTTCCCTGAGGGTGTTTTGAATTCCATTCTGGCAGTTGCACAGCAATTGACCTAACAACTCTTAGTCCCATTACTGCAGTATAGTCTCACTCAAGTGACTGTCCTGGGACACCTTGTAGCTGCGGTATAGCGTTGCTGAAGCAACCACTCCAGGATGTCGAATAGCTGTAGTGTAGCATAGTTTATGCAGGCACTCTTCAGCCAGCAGGGAAACATTGCAACAAATGAAAAGCAACATTAGCCATATTGCACCAGTGTACTTACACTGGAACACACAGATCCAGCATGGTGTTGTCACAACCCTGCATCACAAAAAGGACATTTTTAAGGATTAAATATATTCATTCACTTGTGTTGGAATATATAACATGTTTTAGGAACAGCTGATGCTGTTCAGAGATGGCTGACTGTTTTTCAAAGTACCTTACAGTGTCAAAAACAATGCCCAGATTGAATTTAATGAAAAGCATGGTCAACACCGCTGTGTTGTGCACACATAGGCCTCGTCCACACGGACGTTTGAAATGAACGCGCTCTGAACGCCATAGCCGTTTTTGTGGCGTTGGGTAGCGACGCTTGATCGCCGTCAGTAAGGTGTTCGACTGGCGTTAGTCTGACGCCGTTTAATGCCAGCCTCACGCCCAATCTGTAGTTTGGTGTATTTACCTGCGGGGGCAGTAATTACTCTGTCCAGAGTGTTCACGAGTGTGTCATCCTGGTTCATAGTTCTGCACTGAAAACATGGATCCCTATTCTTTCTTAAAACTCACCGTTTACATTCCTGTTTTAAAAATCCTCC
>JBBPDE010000002.1:8365721-8389818 GCA_037974605.1 Nannopetersius ansorgii
GACGCCAAGAAAACGTTGCATGCAGCGTTTATTTGACGCCTTCTGAACGCGCAGCCGGCCGAGCGCCGGTGCTGAACACCCGTGTGGACGCTTTGATTTGCTTCAATGAGCAGAAAAACGGGCGGCGCTCAATAGGCGCTCACCTGATTCAGACGTCCATGCGAACGAGGCCTTAGTCAGAGGCATACTATTTTAATCTCTGTTTTTTCTCATATTGTCATGGCGATATCCAACTCCTCAGTCATGATGTTCTGCTCAGCGATAATGACGAAGGTCCAATGAAAGTAAAGAGGGACTTAAATGATAGGCATAGATAAGCACGAAGACAGTCACTGGTTAGGAACTGAGTTCATCCTAGCGCAAGTTGAAAGTTTGTCCTCTTCATTAGGATTCTAACGGGATGTAAGAGTTTCTCATACTTGTTTGACCTTTTTTCTGCAGTATCTGCAAATGAATATGACAACTGACACAGTGAAGAAAGTGTTATTTGTCAGTGGACCCTGGGGTTTGAGTACCCCTGGCAGATAGTGTCTCATTAATGTAATATTTGATCATTTGCACATGTGTAATATGACCCAAATGGGCTTTTTTTTTTTTTTCTTCACTCTTCACTCACTTCTTCACTCACTTCAGTTGCTGCTCTACACTGATGAATCTTTGTACAGCTGTCCCTGAGTGTTTTCCTCCCTCGCAAGTTCAAACACAGTACTTTCAGTAGAGACCATGGGCAGAGCTCTTTACAGCCATTACTTGTCCTCTGTAGCAGTGGGAGGAAGTTTGTGTGGCGAGGTCAAGGAGAGCAAATGGTCAGCAGGTCAGTTCAATTACACAACATGTGATTGTCTCTGCTCTCAGAGAGGGGAAAAAGAAGTCTCAGTTCTCAACTCCCACATCGTTCTGTTTCCCTCCAATACTCCGGCACATCAGCACAACCTCTATGGCTGGCCGCCCCTGAATGAGTAACCATTGGAGGACAAAGGGCAGGGTTCTTTTGTTATAATGGGGCACCATAGAGCAGATATTAATAAGAGGAGCATACGAGTCAGATTAGGTTGTGTCAAAATGTCAATAAAAAAGAAAGTGGCTGGGTGAGAGGAAAGAGATAAGTTCAGAAAGGAAGCTGCACTTGTCAGATATGCAGCATTTTCACTGAACTGTCTCATTGCTGTAAACACATTTACTTACCTTATGAATTCTCTGTCCATAGTCCTGAATCTCTTTGAGTGGTAATGAAGAGTTTCCCTGCCCCATTAGAGGGTGGGATAAATTTCATTGTCTGTTGTTTCAGGTTCAATACAGGTTTTTAGATTGTTTTACAAGGTTATATTAGTATACAATACTGACATTTTGTTTTAGCCATCATCACAGGTACTGATGATTTTACCCATGATAACTTTCACATAGAATTAAGCTGTCCTTTTTATAGCAATTGTAGAAGAAGACAGAATAAAACATATTAAAACAAGTTATGGCGTAAGGGGTGGATGTGGTGGCCTAGTGGTTAGGATACTTGCCTCTGGACCAAGAGGTCCTGGTTCGAATCCTACCTTCAGTACCGCCACTGGGTTCCTGGGCAAGACCCTTGCTCCAGGGAGTGGAAGTCCAGTTAGGGAATGGATGTCGCTTTGGATAAAAGCGTCTGCTAAATGCCGTAAATGTAATGCATAGAGTCCCAGTAATAAAACATGACTTTGTTAACTTTATTAAAACAAACGTAAATATGATCAAATACCACAATGCTGTGGAAAATGTTGATATTGAATTGGGTTGAATCACCCAGGGCTGCAGCTCAAATCAAAGTAAAAATAATTGTGGTCAGGAAATGGTCATAGCTGTAAAAAGAGTGCATATATTTGACCTTTTATCTGTGATTCTCTCCTTTAAATCTGTCTGAATTGCCCTCATTCTTTGCAAGCCCACCAAGTACACCAGCAGCATAATTGCAGTTTTGATTTGGCAAGGAACCTCTATAGCAGACAAAAATGGAGCCGCATTTCAGCTGGCCTTTCTTGTGTGTAGGGTGTGGAAATAAGGCCAGGGTAATTATACAGCTTTTTGTGCCATGTGTGTCATGCATTGGAGCAAAAAAACATTGCTTGGACATTTAAAGTCCCTGCTTTCTTGACACATTTATTTCAGCATAGGCCTGAGTGCCCTATGAAGACACAGGGAGGTGGGGAGAGGGGAGGTAGCTGCTGATTGTCGTCAGAGATAGGTGGAATGAGGCGTGTAGCGGTGAGGCAGAGGGGCGGACATGCAGCCCTGTCTGATTGAGAGTGCTGTCCATCCGCAATGACTTATCAAAGCAGGAAACTGTGGCTGACTGACCACCCAGCAGAATGGCTTTTGCCCCTAGAGGGCTTATCCTAGGAAAGGCTGAATTTAAAGCACTTAGCTTACTATTCATCTCCCTAATCTTGGCTGAGGAGGAGTGAGAAGGGTGTGCATGCGTCACCAAGAGTGATAAGGAAGATTCGGCGCCTCCCTCTGGCCCTAGATTGGATTTGGAATGTCTGTTGGATTGAAGAAGCCATTGGCAAACCTGGAGGCTATTATGTTTATTACGATCAGACCAATATGTAGATTTTTTGCGACTGATACGATTGTAGCCTCATTTTGCAGACCTTTAGCCAGTGGAAAGGAAATCAACTCTGATATTTTTAATTAACAGTCTAATCAGATTACCCCTCGATTGCACAATGTTGCTCTCAGGCAACAAAATTTTTTGAAGCCCTGCGTCCAGTCAATGTTTTTTAAATGACTGCAACCAATAAGAATATTCAAAAAAGTGCCTCAGAAAAGTCCAGTGATTCACAATCAAGCATCGTTTTAAGGTGGGACTTCCTTTTCTGATGCATAGTCATTGGTGCACATGGTGTAAGATTCATTTTTATACTTAGAATGATATCATTTGTAAACAAAAACTGTATTTGTGTGTATAAAGGTTTAGAGAAGCTTGTTGTCAGGTTTTATGAAGCTTTTTAAATTTTGCATGTGCAGAAATTAATTTTTTCTTTTTGTTGCCTCAGGCCAACATTGTTGACTAAGGGTTACTTTTCATGGATGCTTTAATTGACCATGTCCTTGACTGTTCTCCTATATTATAACAAGTATTTGTTCACAATATGAGTAAATTATTTATTTATTTATTTTTTGGCAGAACATGGACATAAGATTGTTTCGTGGAAGAAATGAGCAGGATATTAGGCAAACTCTATCTGACAGTGAAGACAGATGTGAAGTGAAATAGAAAGGGATAACTGTGAGGAAAAATAGAATGGAGGAAAATGTTTGGATAGGGATTCCAAATTCATCTGACAGGAAGTAAACCAGATAGGGGTTAAATCTCAAATGGTAGGTTTTGTGTTTTTGTTGGCATTGGAAACATGTTTTAGACATTGAGAATGGAAGCGAGGGGGAAGATGATGAATACGAAGGTGCGGCGTTTCTAGGTGCACAGGAAGACCCAACAAACAAAACTTTGTTTCACAGCAGAGAAAAACTGCTTTCACAGTGTAAAATCCATACATGACATGAGGCAACACACTACATGATACAAGCATGTGGGAGGTAGATTTTTTGCAGTCACTGCTAGAGATACATCTGTTTCTGCTGAGGTTACAGAAATGCCTGTTGCAAGTTTGACTTTGTTGATGGTTTTGCAACGTTGATCAGACGTCTAAGCTACACTTTAGCTAAGTTACTGAACTAGGGTGGTCCACCTTGACAGGCGGCTGCTGCAGAAGCTAGGTGGGCGTTATTGACCTGCTTTTATAACCTTCCAGGTAGATTCTGTCCCCGAAGCAACCTCCACTCCATCTTTCATATAATACTTGCATTGTTCATTTCTGGTGGTATTGTTGTTGTGTGGCATGTGCACCTATAAGACATTCCATAAATCTACATTATGTACATCTACATACATTTTCATCATGCAAATATTTACATTTACATTTATGTCATTTAGCAGACGCTTTTATGCAAAGCGACTTCCATTCCATAACTACAGGGTGCAGTCTCCCTTGAGCAACTTGGGGTTAAGGGTCTTGCTTAGGGACCCAGTGGTGGTATGCTGGAGGTAGGATTCGAACCTGTGACCTCTTGGTCCGGAGGCAAGTATCCTACCCACTGAGCTACCGCCACCCCTCAACTGCTTATTATTTTCATTTTATATTATATTATGTATTATAATATGGCTAAGAAATGCTCAGGGTGCATTCCTTTACTGTCTAAACAAAATAAATGATTTTGTAACTTTTTCTTTATTGTTATTTTTATTATTATATTTATTGATAATAATAATAATAATAATAATAATAATACGGCATTTTGAATTCCATTCTGGCAGTTGCAGAGCAATTGACCTAACTACTCTTTGTCCCATTACTGCAGTATAGTCTCACTCAAGTGACTGTCTTGGGACACCTTGTAGATGCGGTATAGCGTTGCTGAAGCGGCCACCCCAGGATGTCAAATAGCTGTAGTGTAGCATAGTTTATGCGGGCATTCTTCAGCCGCCAGGGAAACACAATAATAATAATAATAATAATAATAATAATTATTATTATTATTATTATTATTATTTTAATAATAATAATAATAATAATAATAATAATAATAATAATAATAATAATAAAAGAAGAAGAAGAATAATAAGAAGAATAAATGTAAAAGAGGAACTGATACCAAGGAATGGAGTTTCTCAATCTCACAGAAAACCCCGTACCCCTGTATTTTGGTTGCATAGGTATTTATTTGCTCACAGAAACATGAAAATGTTTCCTTAATTTGAGTATTTTTACCATTTTTAAATATATTTAAATATGTTTATTGTTCAATGTACTGAATATCAAATATAATGTATTTTATTGTAGTAAAACTCCAGTCAAAATAAACACAAATACATTATAAGAATACTGTTAAAACTAGTGGTGGGCCATTATCAGCGTTAACGTGAGACACTTGTCGGGCGTTAAAAAAATATCGCCATTAATCTATTCGCAAAGTTGGGCTGGTAGCTTGGTCTATACTATGCAAGCTATGATGACTTTCACCTCGATATTTTAGTGCGGATGTATAAATAGCCGATTTGTACTGTAGGGGGTGAGAACGCTTCTTCGAACCTGTGTGTATGCTTACTGTGAAACAGGGACGTCACTAGGATGGAAAGACAAGGGGGGCTTAGTCCCCAGGGTTGTGGGAAGGAATTAGCGTGTATATAGGGCTGAAAATTTTTCACCAAACCTTTCCTTTCACTTAAGGAAACAAGTAAAGTTGAGCAGTGAACAGTTATGGACACTCTATATAGTATTGTTCTGTTGAACTGAGTACCAACAGCGCTACCAGAGAAATATTATTAAATGGGCTCCGGTTGCTACTTGCTAAAAAGCAGCACCGTGTAGCTCCGCCTGGGTCCTAATTCCCATCTGCTATCTAGAGCTACTTCAACAGCCAGTACATAATTTTAATTCAATAATGATAGCTAGACTTATTATTTTTCATTTCAATTCATAGTCTTGTTTCTAATTGTAAAGTGCGTATCTGCGCTCAGTGATATCTTGTATGAAATGTTTGGATATATAATTTATAAATAGTAGAATAATGACTAGATATTTAGGGTGGCTTGGGATTATTTTTTGGGAGGGAGGGCTTCAGACCCCCCAAAATAGAGCTAACGACGCCCATGCTGTGAAATTACCACATCAAACGTGACGTGCTAATGTAGATGCAGCTATGAAGCCGCCGGGTTTGCTTCAGAGAAAATTTATTTTTAAGAAGCTTCCCAATGGAAACCTCGACAAGAGTAAGGTTATTTGCACCTTGTGCAATGTGGAATTAGTTTACTGTAAGAGTTGAGAAACCCGTTCTCAAAGACTTACTTTTAGTCACTATTTGGGTAGCACACATATGAGCCATTTTAATCAAGATTAATCTAGATTAATTCCAAGATTACAGTGAGGTTAATCTAGAGGTAAAAAAATTATCGATGCCCACCACTAGTTAAAACATTTGTTATTACATGTAAGTAAAAGAGCATGGATATGATCCAGTTTTAAGGGATTGTTTGCTTTACATTTAGCTTCTTTAGCTTTTCATATTTATCCTCAGTTTTCTTCATAAAAAAACCCCTTCTGTGTAATATGTTAGCCACGTGGCAAAGGATATGTTTAGATGCATTTTATGTATTTTTGTATTTTTGTTTTTCCATTTCAACCTTTATGGAATGGGATGCATGCAGGAAACCACTATCCCACCTCCAGCACCTCCCAAAACCACAAACACACACACACACACACACACACACACACACACACACACACCAACACACACACACACACACACACACACCAACACACATACACACAGACATTTACAGTTCATTGTGGATAAACTTGTCATTTTTTCCTTTATTGATGTGGATTTGTTCTTGTCTCATTGATCGCAGTGCAGATGAGGGGAATATGAATTCCAGTATCTCTATGCATGCCATGCCTTGTGTCCTTTCTGACCACATAAAGAACCAACCCCAGTGCCAATCTGTCATCACACACAGACAGTTGTGGTGTCATTCCTCTTTGCTTGGCATACTTTTAGCACTATCTTTTAATTGAAGTAACAGGGAGTCATTTCATAAAGAACGAGGATAACACGTGTTCCACCTGCCGTTAGCGTGCCGAGAATAGAAACAGAATGGAAGAAAATCTCCTGGTGTTCGGTAATGTAATTTCACCCAGGGCCACATTTTTAATAGTCAGGGACAGGTTTTCCCATTGAGGTTTCATTCATTTGAGAAGGCAGAAACTGCCTTTGTGCTGGCCCAGCACCACTGGGAGCGAAGGATTTTGCCACATCCTGTTGTTAACTGTGTGAAATTGAATAGGCCTGATCCTCAGATTTCTGCCCGCTTTCTATTTACATATTTACCTCAAGTTTCCTTTCCAATAGTTTCTACATATGTGTGAATGTAACACATTCTATCTTAAAATAGAAACAGGCATTTTTTAAGGGTGCTACCTTGGCACAGATCTGTAAAAACTGTTCTTTATATCTAACTGCAAATTAAATTCAATTTGATTCCATTTCCAAATGACTTGCTAAATTATGCATCACATTTTAATTGGCTGAGCTCACAGTGGACGATGGGATTGCTCTGGTCAATATGTGATGTGGACGAAAGACCTGCAGAGTCTTGCGGTTCTCACCCTAGCCCAGCTTCAGAGGTCATACCTCCCACCAGCAGGGGGGCTTCAGTCAAAGTGAACTGGCTCTCACAGAGAAAACAGCAAATATGATAAGGACGGCAGGCTGTATTTAATAGCATATCAAGTCCTTTGAACTGATGGGAAATCTAAAGCATGCAAGTCCCTTAAAATGCTTGTGCTGCATTTCAGCAGGTCATTTATAAAGAATCCCATTATTGTCCCCATGGTAGTAGCGCTTTGCTGGGAAAAAAATGACATCATGATACCAGACAAAATGAAATGTTGATAGTCACATGTAAAAATGCTGAATGGTGTTTTGCAGTCTACAGTAAGATTAGATTTAACTGTGGACAGTGTATCATCATGCAACATAATGACTAGTTATCCAGATAGTCCATACATCTACTGCCTAAAACAACATAATACCCCCCACCCCCTATTTCCAAATGTGATTTGCTGAAAGAAATTAATTGGTTGCATAGGGGTTGGCCTCTAGACACGGTAAGCCTTATATCCACAGCTTCCAAGCTGTGTAAATAGCTGTATAGGGCATCCTTAATGTTGACATCATTAGCACCAGCAGCAGTTTATTCAGTTACGGGGATATATTCCTTATTTTTCCTTCATGCAGAATTAGGCATCGTTGCTTAATTTGACAGTTAAACATGCAAGCAATGTCTCACATAGTTAAAGGTACATACAAACGCAGTCAAAGGCAGTTAAAAAAAGAATGACTGAAACACAGACCAGAGACTAGATGTGTTTCATAGTGAACTGAATGTCTCTGATGCGGTAGCATCACCTGCATGGTGAGAATAATGGGCAAATCCATTTGTCTGTCCATCCATCCATCCATGCATCCATCCATCTATTTATCATTTAAACTGCTTATCCTTAACCATGGATAACAGGAGACAGAAAGTAATCTCTGATTCCTCGAATGATGGTCGAATCTAACTGACAGCACTGCACTTCTTGAACATTCCGACTGTGTGCAACAAAAGAGTTTCACATACATCTGTCTTCCTGTACACTGAATTAGAATTGGTTTTCCGTATCAGAGTTTTATACAACCACACACTTTTTGCGATAAAAGCATGTTTTATAGAGGAGAATTGTAAGGGTTTACACCTATGCCTACGAAAACAAATACCTTAATTTTACCCCTTAAAATGACCTTGATTTTAACCCTTTTGCCCCTTAAATAATAGAACCTCCTGAATTAACGCCTTAATCTTAAATTTAAGGCGTTAATTCAAACTCACCTCTTAAATCAAATTTGAAGGTAAAATTCAGTCAGTTTCACAAGCAGCCACTTAATTCAAATAAACGGGTTTGGTGTATTTTCAGGGGTAAAATAAGCATATTTTCGGTACACTGTGTTTTGTAGTGTATATCATTTATAAACGTGGGCCATACCCAGTTTTATCTCTTCATGATTCATAGATGCCCAGTGTGCAATTTGTGTGCATCCTGATCACGACTGTAAAACAGACCAGCTTTGCTTCTCTACCTTAAGGCCCTCAATAGCTTGGAAGGCTCAGTCATCCTAATTATTCATATCACTCTAGTGCAAACATGTCTGCATTTTTACTGAGAACATTTTTCCCTGCAGTTTTGTGCCATTTTCAAATAAACTGGCATAAAATGGGAATTGAAGAGTTTCATTTGTTGTGACAGTTGGGTTTGTAATGTTTTACTAGCAAAATTGTAAAATTGTAATTATTAATACATTAAAAACCTTATTGACTGGTGCCAGAATTTATATTTGACAGCTTTTACCCTCATGCATTGGAAATCTGCTCCAGTATGGTATGACAGCCGTTCTAAAGCATCCATTACCCAAGGTGTCTAGACTGATATAGCCTGATAGCAAGACTGGATTATGATGTGTGGTATTACAGTATACAGCGCAAAACTGCTTGAAAGCAAGTGTATTATTTGAGATTTAAATTGACAATACTCCTGGCAACACAGAGTCCTACTTTTTGAAACATTTCTAGGTCCTCTGTGTAGCATAATACGTCTGTTGAAGTAAGAAAGAGCTTTTAGATTCAGATTCAGAAAACTTTGAAACTTTGTCACGTATCATAGTGGTTTTCAAAGTCACTACTCACTTAAAATACAGAACATTGATAATCCAATGTCCTATGCAGATTGCTTTTAACTACATTAACTAATGTTTGCTTAATTATCAACAGATCTAGTCACATGTCTTTGGGATCACTGAGATAGCTCATAGTCTTGGATGGATTGCTTGGGTGTGCAGAAGTTTCTGTAGTATAAAAGTATCCTCCAGTGTCTCAACTCCTTTGACCTTCACCTTCCTCTGCTTGTTCCGTCAAACCAGAAGCCAGCTCTCACCTGTCATTGGCCCCCATTGACCCTCTCTGTGGGGACAGATGTGACTCTAAATTCCTACAGCTGGAAGTCTCTGTAAACTGCCTGTGTAGTGAAATGTCTATATAAGCTCTGTGGAAGTTGTTGACCCCATTGCATAATTGTTATCTTGTTGAAAATGCACCACTCTCTAATGCACCATTAGTCTTTCAAACTACTTCAGGCTGCAGATACATTTCAGGCTGCCGACCTGTAATACACTTCAAAAAGTTTTATATATATATATATGTTTTTTTTGCAAAACCTTGTGCGTTAGACTTGATCGTAATGGAGAGTTTGATGTACAGAGATGTAGGATTTATGTTTTGCCATTAGTGAGCTCTTGTTATAGCTCCTGTTACCTCTTAAGCCCAAATGGATTTGTTAGGTTAAACCTGACAATAGGGACTTATAAGTAGGCTACAGAATATTTGATGCAACCTTTAAACTTCCACTGAAACTCATAAAAAAAAGTAACATATACATGGGTGACTAAGGCAAAAAGTGCTCTAAGGACAGAACTCTACAAACATCACCTGTAACACATTTTCTCCCTGTAATTGCAAAGATGTTGCCAAATATGGCTCCAGGTGATAGCCATATGCTTCTTGCTTGTTTCCTCTAAGACTGTGTCCGACCTTGACTTGCACGCTGAAACCTCTTTAAGAGTCAGAACATGGCCTGGCCTAAACCCCAAGAGAGAACAGTAAACATGCTCAAAGAGTAGTTGCCAGCGAGCATGGCACGGTAGCCAACCCACCTGGCTCCTCTGCCAGCCCATCTCAGTCTCCCTGGCGAGGCATGATGAGCTGCCATCTGACGAGCCTGGCACTGGCCCCTGGCCCTTTCATAACAAGTCAAGCCATCCAGCCTGGCTTCGCCACCACAGCACTGTCCTGAAAGTGTACGGCCATCTGGGCCTCCACCGCCTTCTAAGACAAATTTCAATTTGACTGTGTCTCTCAACTCTCTTGACTAAGCTGTCCCAAAGTTCAGTCAACATCTGTAGAAGCCAGAAACTGCAACATACTGTTAAGCTGTAGATATCAATACAAAATCAATCTATGATAGAATAGAACCCTGAGTTTTCCTCGAGTTTAGAATAATGTTTAATGTTTCCTTACAACATGGCTGTCACATTCCAAAGCCCTATAAGTTGTGGTGTAATGTCTCAGTAATGGGGTTAAGGTCAACATGACTTTAGTAACAGGTCTGTATTTGGGAGGGTTTCTGAACTTGCTGAATGTATCACTTGATGCTTGATGCTTGATAAATGGGGAAGGGAAACATGACATTACTAGTTAATATTACTTTTCCCTGCCTGCTGGTGTATAGTGGTGCAACCAAAGTGTCTAATCACACAAATGTCTTCACGGAATACGCTAACGATGGAAAAAATGGTGAGTGTTGATGTCAGGTTGATGTCAGGGTCCCAAAGCAAAAATTATAGACTGATATCTGAACAGTTTTGCTCAATATTATGTAGAATTAGAGGTATTTTACAACACGATCGATCCATAGATCTGTTGGAATACCCTTTGGATACTTCCATTAACTTTATTAAGAATTAGTATCAGGTACATACTATGTTATTTGTAAGTTGTACGTTTGAAAATCTACATAAAAACAATCACAATACCCCATTATTTTTCAACATTATACAATGATGTCTATTAGCAGAAACAGTGTGTGAAAATTGTTAGAGATCAGATTACACTAGATTCTGAGAGGACTGCTCAACCTTGAGAAGACTCACCCTGTGACCGTAGCAATTTGCAAGCGGATTCATCATCTTCTCTGATGTTTGAACATTTTATTTCTTACTGTTTGTAGATTACTGTAGATGTTTCGCTTTATGTATGTCAGAGAAAGGGCAGAAATCGTGTTCCAGGGCATGTTTGTAAAATGTCTTTAATATACGATATAAATGACATCTTGTTTAGTGTTGTTGTCTGCGGCTCAGTATAATTATATGAATCTGCATCAATCATCCAGTATTCCCCTCGAAATTCTTTCTAAGATATGATTTTTGTCACAACTTTACATTGATATGCCACAAATAAGCCAGGATAACATTGTGTACAAGCAGTGAAAACCATGCTAATGTTAGCCTGTTTGGCTAGTGAATTTGTCCATAATATTAAATAGTGGTAAATATTAAAAGAGTAGGATGGGATGCCTGACCCCCGCGAATACCAGCTGAGACTTAGAGCTGCATGTCCATGTGAGCACAAAAACACAAAAAATGTGTTAATGTGTTAATGCGATAATAACGCGTTAACGTGCCCAGCCCTATGATTATTTCTCCTCCTGGCTTAAAACAGTCTTAAAAGTAAAAATGCTTTTAAGTGATGCTACTGAATATTTTGCTCTTTTGAACTTTTTAATCCGGGATAAATAACCAGTTGTACATGGATTGTGTGAGTGTGAGGAACTGTTTTATTAGAAATATTTAATTAAGCTCCACATAACAAAAACGTTCTATCCCTGTTAAACTTACTAGAACTGTACTTCCAAGCCAAGCGTTTTGGGAAGTTCTATTTTTCAGAGTTGAATGCAGTCATTCAGGAAGATTCCACTTTCCTGTTCCTCTTTCTGTAGCGTAAAGTGAACTGCTTTGTGGGGGAATCCAAGATGCTTTCGATATAAATGCTAACTAGCTCAATACAGATATCAGGACCTTGTTCTAATCAGTTATGCATAATTCATAACGTCTGAGCACACAGACGGAATGATGGTTATTTAAAAACCTTTACTGAGAAACAATTGGTTGACTTGATCTAAATGATGAAGACCATTTAATAGCCTCATGTGAAGTCTGAAAAAAGAAACTACATTAAGAATTAATGGTTAATTACATCGAAAGTCACTCACAGAGTTCTCTCAACATTCGCAATATCATTGTTAGTCAGAAGGGGTAGATGAGATAAGGCAGCAATGAGCTGCTGAGTGGAATTTTATCTGCTGGGCTGAAAACATACCTTACTGCACAGCCTCTGCATGTGAATGATAATTGAAAGTCTTATATTTATCCTAGATAGTACCAAACCAGGATATCCACTACCCTTAACCCCCACTACATCCTACTCTCAAAAAGTCTTCCAGATTCCACAGAGAATTCAATAGGTTAATCTAGCTAATAGATGTTGTTTACCTGTGTCTTATTTCACCCAGAGAGGTATCAGAAACACGTTTCAAGCCCCCGGAAGCCTGTATTTGTTGCTGGAATTTGTGAATAATGACTCTTGGTGGAGCTGTAACTGCTGCTGTCATTCCATAGACATAAAACTCTGATGGCGCAGTTGATCACAGGTGCCTGTACTCCTTGTTCCACTGGACTGTGCAAATGCTTTATGACACTGCCTGTATTTTAAAGTGTCTATAGAGAGCAGCATTCAATTATCGTAGAGTCAGATTACAAGGGCATTAACTGGTGCACGTCCAAGGGAGCCATTTGTACCCGGTAGGAAGTCTAGCAGGCTGATCTTAAAACCATTCACTCACGGTTATGTTGCATCTGTGAGCTGATATCAGATAAAGCTTAGGTGTCTGTGTTCTGTAATGCTGGCGCCGAAGCGAGTTTGAGTCCCGAGGCCTTCATTGAGACTGTCAGGAAGCCCGGGCTATATGAGGCTGATTGTAACAGAAGAGGTAATATTGGTACATGAGCAGTTTGTGATGTGTGTGTGTGTTGGTTTTGATTCATGTTTAGTTTATTAGATTGTTTTAACAGCAGTGAATGTTTAACAACAATGTATTTATGATGTGGTAAAAAATTTCTATTTAGTTTACAGTAATGAAAAAAACAGAACATGGGAACACTCGTGATTGCTCTACATTGGAAACTGTTTTGATGCGGGAATACTGGACTGCAGCTGCCAGAGATGCTTCACAGGGCAGCAGCCAGTATACGGTTGCTTTGTGTTCTCTCGACAGGGGTTTCCATGAACAATTATTTGTTCAGTTCTAAGAAAAAATCAGCAAATGGCTAAAGCCGCAAACTCTTTTAATGGATGTATGCGATCTGGCACCAAGGCATTAGCAGCAGATCTTTTAAATCTAACACCGCATACTGGAACCCCCCCACAAGACCTGTCGTTCTGGAGCTATTCTTACTCATAAAGCCACCACTGTCTGCCCCCAATGAAAGTCCCTCAAGCCCTTATGCTTGTCCATTTTTCTTCCAACACATCAACTTCAAGATCTCACTGTTTACTCGCTGCCTATCCCACCCCTTGACAGGGGCCATTTTAATGAGATAATCAATATAATTCACTTCCCCTGTCACTGGTTTTAATGCTGTGGTATGTGTGTATATTTAGCACACAATCCAAGTTCATGCCCTGAAGGCTGTCACAAGTAGGCTACTGAAGCTTGCTGCTTCAGCACTGAATGGGCAAGTGGTACAGATTTAAGGAAGGAAAGGACTGTCTCTGAATGGAAGAGTGAGTGTGACATTACCCATAAATAAAATATAAAACTGGTGGCATTACTTTAACATTAGCCAGAGGACGTTGTGGACTCACTGCAGGGTTCTGTCTGGTGATTCTCAGAGAGATTATTCGACAGTGTTGAACGACAGCATGCCCTTCACTAGATTTTCTGGTAGGGTGTTTGTGCTGCCACTTTTGTACAACGTACCAGACCCAGATTAGCATACTCAGCTGTATGAGAGATACCGAGATGTTTGCAAATGCTAGTCCTGCTGGTATTATTATTCTTGCTAATGATCAGTTCCCTGGTATTTAATGTGTCTTGTGTTTCTCCACCGAAATATTGGCACAATAGTACATTTCGTCTGGACAAACATACTCATTTAGTCTCTATCTGAGCATAGATGTACTAAAGCTTTTTGTTTTATTTACATGTACCTCAGCATCCTTTGCCACACTGAAAATCTGTCCTAGAAAAAAAAACATGCACATATACTTGAGCCACAGCTTTACTCAGCATTCAGCATATGCTTGAAAAATTCATATGTAGATTACTGTGTGGCTTAACAAACCAAAAACATTCCTCTGAAACGGATCAGGTACTGGTCAGGGGGTGGACTGATTATAAAAGAAGCCTAGAGAACTGTTCCACAAGACTGTATAAAAATACAAGAACTGTGGAGGTAGCTCAGCGGGTAGGATACTTGCCTCCGGACCATGAGGTCGAGGGTTCGAATCCTACCTTCAGCACCACCACTGGGTCCCTGAGCAAGACCCTTAACTTCAAGTTGCTCCAGGGAGAGACTGCCCCCTGTAGTTAGGGAATGAAAGTCGCTTTGGATAAAAGCGTCTGATAAATGCCATAAATGTCTGATACATACATTGTTGCATTAACTGTTGATTTCGTTTGTTCACCTGTAATGTTTGAGTAAATGTGGGGAAAAAAGGAGAAAACAATAGAATGATAAAGAGATAGATGCTAATATACATTATCGGCCCAGGGTTGTACATCACCAACTTCTTTTTTTCCTCTTCTAAACATGTGCTTTGGTAAGCAACAAAACAACATGCAAACTAATTGAGTGGACACATTTCCCATATACCGGGCTGTTCATGCTCCTGTGGTTCTTGCTCTCTGGTATGTTGTAAAAAATCCTGTGTGGACAGCGGACGTCATTAGTTTTGAGATTTGTGAGTTCATTATAGTGAGTTTGGTTTGGGAATATAATGTAGTTCTCATTACAGTTGAGTTTTTAATGCTGCTGTTGTCCCAGCCAGTAATCAGCGGACTGAAACCAAAAGCTGCACTGCCGAATGAGGAAAGAGGGTTAGTTTTATGCTGGTAATTAACAAGAGCCTTGGACACACCTCACTGACTTGCTCTCTTCCATAGCTGTGTCTGACCTTTTCTCACGGAACTATCAGTGCGCCAGCCAAAAAGGCAACCATCGTGTATAAAGCATAACTAAGTATAAGCAAGCATGCTGTACGTTCCTATATTTCCAGTCCAGTTCTACTGTCATCACATCTGACAAAGCTGTGACTCACCCCAGCGTTACTCTGTTTTAATACTCTGCCGCCACCGTGATGTTTCAGGGCTCTATATGGACAATGCCTGTGTGAATAATAAGCAGGCTGAGGCTCGGGAGTAGGCTGGGGAGTGTGTGGTGCAGATATGAGAAGACACTGTGTTTTCCCTCCTCTCTGTCTCCACGTGGGACTGAGTCCTGTCTCCAGCTCGGCATTGGCATTTTCTTTATTGACTGCTGAAGGATTTTGGCATCTGACTGCAGGGAATGGACAGTGTGGATCTGCATGATTCAGCAGTGATAAGGCCACTGGAAAGGACTAGGCATTAGAGCACAGCGGGGTCATGGGGCAACAGTGGGCGACAGCAGGGGTCTTCTGGGATTTACACACATCTCCACTGGAGCATCTCTGGACCGTAAGACTGTAAAATACAGATACTGGTTCTTAGGAGCTAAAAATTCTGGTGGGTTTGAACCCCAGGACCTCCTGTGTCACTCCTTCTCTTGGTGAATGAATTATATTTTCTTGATGAATGAGTTATATTTTCACATTGTTCACACTGTCCTGTGGTGTGTTCGCGCATGACTAAAAGGGCCACTTTACCTTACTTTACTTTACAATGCATTCCTGTGCTCCTAAGTGCTGCAGCCATTGTAGCAGTGCCCTGGCTGGATTCATTTATCTTGAAGAAAACATATGCTAACCTTTATCCTCCCAATGCAGTTGCAATGTGTGATAGGTGTACTCCTGTCTAGTGGGCTGGAACTGGAAATGATTAAATTGGGCAGAAAAATTGGGCACCCGATTCCCCTGAAACAAAAAAAAATGCAGTACTTTGAATGACTGTCAAATGTGAATTCAAATATCATGTAAGTGATCACCAGTTCTCAATGGACATGTTTTTTTTTTAATTCAAATAAATGGCTGAAACTCACAAAGAGGAAAATGATGTAGTACCAAGGCTATTTTTTCTTTTTCTTTTTTTTTTTTACAATAGATTTAAATGCATTTTGTATGCTTTTGTTATTTGCATGTTTTTGGTGTTTTGGTGTATTACTTTGTTTATTGTGCTGTAGAGATATGGTTACTCATTGCATCTGAATTTCATAGAGGTGCAAAAATAGATAACCGTTAAAACTTAAACAAACAAACAGTCGAATTACTTTTTTTATATATTTGAGGAATATTTGAAACAAGACTTGATTTCAATTCTAGTTTCTGTCAGAGAACACACCTCAAGCCAAAAGTGTAGGTTTCAAATGAATAAACCATATGCTATCTATAGTATCTGTGTGTGGTAGCGAAATGTTATTGATGTGAATACAGAACAGAATTTTAATTAGGAGGTTATAGCCATTAAATGAACAGGCATATTGTCACATATTTCTTTGCTGTTTATTTATTTTGACACTGCTTTTGTCACCATCGTGCAAAATATCCTCCCGTGGCTAATTACACCAGCTTCTCGTCCTGTGAAAACACTGTCTCTTTCTTCAGACTTCACACACTAATAAATTCTTGAGGTAAGATCACTTCAGTAGGACAGATAAAGCAACCCAGTGTTTGACAGTCTGTTTGCCACTGAGAAGCATGTTCAGTGCTGTTCATTATCAATGTAAACATTTTTAGAGTACAGGGTAATAACAAAAGGGTTTTCCCCCCTTTAGAAGGCCAAGGAACATTTTTAATTGGTTTGACTTTGAATAAAACAAAATGTTAAAGTTGCTGTGTGTGCACTGAAGTGAGGGATCAGAAATCACTTTATATGCAAATGCATTATTAGGGCCTGGCACTATGTTATCTCTCAGTCCTATGCCCCATAATAGCTAACTAAAAACCTAGGCCTAGCCGCTGACTCAGTTCCAAAACGCTTTGTTGACAGCTCAACTAATTGCTAGATGTAACACACAAGTTTTAATAGGCAATTTTAAAGAGTTTGTCATTGTCCGGAACCACAGTGTCCTGATCGAATTTGGTTATCGCCAACCATTCTCACAGCCATTTAACTGTGGTGTGCGAAGGTGAATGCAATGATATCATTCTTGTTCACAGTAGTCGAGGATGGAGAGAAAATGGGCCTTGTGAAACAGAAAACACCAGACGGGAGTTTCATTTGTCCAGATGGAGAGAGCGAGGGGCGGACCCGGCAGATGGTGACTTTAAGTGGTGGGGAACGGATGGGTCAGCATTTTAATACTGAAGGTGAAGGAGACAAACTCCTCAAGTTCCTTCAGTCGAATAGAAACTTGTATGACTGAATGGCGCAAGGGGTGTTTTTAATCATTATATGTACAGTGAAGGAGGACAGCCTTTCACTTAGATAGATGTTTAGAGTTCAACTAGGACATATTCTTCAAAATAGGATTTTTAACAAAGCAACTATATTAATCAAATAGTAAACATTTATTTTATTTACCTGGATTTATTTACTGCGTTTTCTGTATCATTTGAGTTCTTAAGGGTCACATTTAACATTTTATCCAAAATTTGATTACTGGACTGCAGTTTAAATATGCGCCCTTCCATCACTGAACTCAGTAATTAGTTGCCCAGATGAAGTATGAGGGAGGTACCTGAAGTGTGACGTATAAATGAACCTCAGTCAAATTCTCAAAGAGAGTTAAGTGACCAGTCCAGTGGATCTTGACGAGATGTCAGAGATTAATTCTCAAATGTTCCTAGGAAATGGTCCCAGAAGTTTGGGAAATTGACTGCTTTTCCCCTTTGGATATAGAACCAGGGTTAGCTGAGGTTGATAAGTGGAATGCTGACAAATGTCTACATGTGAGAAGATTTATTATAATATTCAAGAGGGCTGAAGGCTCCACATTAGCTGCTTAGTCTGTCTGGCCACATATATGGATAAAGAACAAACAACCTGGGACACAAAAAAGACAGAAAAAAGACATACAGCGGAATACAGCGACAGTCATCAAGGCCTCAAGCTTCAAGGCTTGCTGAATAGCAGAATGTTTTGGAGGTCTGCTGCTTGTTGGAGCATTTCAATTCCATAAAGATTTAGTTAAATTGTCCATTAAATCTTCAATAGTTAAAATGTGATTAAATATGGAGAAAATTAGTATTTCTAGCAATAGTTTTGTTTTGTTTTATAATGAGAAAGGAAGGTCCATGGAGGGGCATCAGTTGCTATAATGCCATTATGTACTAATACTTAGCATGCATAGTTTAGCAGCATAGCATAGAATGGAAATCTGTTTCAACTCCAGTGTGTTTGCTTGTCAAGCTGAGAATTTAATTTTGATGCCAGGATCTTTTCCATTGTTCAGGAGACCTGTGTAATAAAATTTTACTGCAGTCTTCAATTAACTGATGACTGAAATCAGTTCAGGACCTGAAGTATCTTGTGTCTGCCAGCAGTCACAGACTGAAAGACTGTATACATTTATTTCTCAATGTATTGGTGAAAGTCAAAATTGAAACCATCTGAACATGTACATTTTCTTCATCTTTTATCTCAGTTTTTTGTAAACAGATATACATACATTTTAAAAGATTATTGGAGTAGATAAAGGATAACCCTTTATTTTGGTAAAGTATCTTCAACACTTGGCCGATTTAAATTTTTGGTACAATCTATTAAACTACAAGGCAGGCATATAACTCATTGTTTTGATAAATATCATAATTTGTTTGAAGTAATAATTTAATGAAAAATCTGATTTATACTATCAGGCGAAATATGTTTGTAGTCCATATTATACTGGAGCTATGTGGGTAATGCATCTAGCAAACACCAGAGGTTAGAAGGCATTCAAAACATATAATTTCCATGAAAATACATCACCAAGCCTTCTCTCATCCTGCCTAAACCACATCAAGTATGTCATCAAGGTTCATCAGATTTGTGGATATAGTTTGATATATATATACAAATTCTGCCGGAGGTCTGAAGCCTCCCCCCAAAATGATCCCAAGCCACCCTAAATATATAGTCATTATTCTACTATTTTTAAATTATATATGCAAACATTTCATACAAGATATCACTGAGCGCAGATACGCACTTTACATGTAAAACAGACTATGAATTAAAATGAAAAATAATAAGTCTAGCCAGTCTATCATTATTGAATTAAAATGATGTACTGGCTGTTGAAGCTGCTGTAGGTGGGCATTAGAACCCAGGTGAAGCTACATGGCGCTGCTTGTTAGCCAGTAGCAACCGGAGCCCGTTTAGTAATAATATTTTTCTGGTAGCGCCGTTTGTACTCAGTTCAACAGAACAATACTATGACTGTCCATAACTGTTCACTGCTTAACTTTACTTGTTTCCTTAAGTGAAAGGAAAGGTTTGGTGAAAAGTGTTCAGCCCTCTATAAACACTAATTCCTTCCCACAACCCTGGGGGCTAAGCCCCTCTTGTCTTTCCGTCCTAGTGACGTCCCTGTTTCACAGTAGGCATACTGCACGTTATCACCCACCACTAATAGATAGAGTGAGATAGATCTATAGATATATGGAAAGATAGATAGATATAGTTTAATATATAGAGTGAGATAGATCTGAGTATTATCGGGATGCTTTGTCTTTGCACCAACAGGGACGTTAATGACATTGCATTGAAATCCACAGACTTCAATACTGAGTTGGTCTCACCTTTGCATATAACAGTTTCCACTCTGTTTGGGAGGATTTTGTTTTTCTTTGGGAATTTGTGTTCATTCATTCTGTAGAGCAATTTATAAGGTCAGGCACTGATGTTGGGTGAGAAGGCCTGGCTCGCAATCTCCATTCCATTTCATCCCAACAGTGTTGGATAGGGTTGAGGGCAGAGCTCTGTGTGTGCCAAGTTCTTCCACATCAGACCCATCCCACCATGTATTTATGGAGCTTGCTTTGTGCGCTGGGGCACAGTAATCCTGTGGAATAGAAGGTTCATCCCCAATCTGTGTCCAAATGTTAGAAGCATGCCGTTGTCCAAAATGTCTTGGTCTGCTGAAGCATTAAGACTGCCCTTCACTCTAGGACTAGCCCAAACCTTGAAGAAAAAGTGTTTTATACTCTTTTTGACAAAGAGGAAGCATGTTGAACAAAAGAAGCCCAGGAATAGATCGTTCTTAGACTTTGTATGGAATGCCGGTTTCCTGAGACCTTGAATTAACACTCTTCATAGCTCTTTCAGTACAGTGATGTCAACAGAAGTCTGATTGAAAGATTGAAGTAGCCATTTAAATCCAAGTAATAACTTATTTAATTGAAGACTACTTTTTCAGTGACCTTGCTTTAGAATGGGAGAAATGAAATAGGACTATGATTGTTAAGTGTAGAGGCGTCCACATTCTTCTTTTTCAGCAGGGGTTATGGATACTGGGAACATGCCTGGGAGAAGAAAACTGTTCACTATTTGCAGAATCTTCAACACTGAACATCTGAAAACACTGGCTTGTGGCCAGAATTTTGACACAGACAGTAGATGACTGAAGATGCAGTACTTCTTCAATAATTTTAATACCAGTATCAGTAACTTCTGACACAAGGGGCTTTATTTTTTGTGTTTTGATGTAGATTTTGTAATGTCACTGCTTGACTGGAGTTAATGCTTTATTTTTATTTTTGTGATGGAAAATAAGATGTAAACTCATTGCACTTTCTTAGCTTATAACCAGCTGAGTGTATTTGCAGAGTCTCATTGTCTTTTTTTCCCATATATTGTTACTGCAGATTGTTTTTGCAGAAGCATCTGACAATGTGATGTAAACAAGTTGATTAAGCGTGTTAAATAAATATGAATCTTAATTAGCTTAGTTACCTAGCTTACTGCTCAGGTACCTATGGCACACTATCGAGAGCTGCAAATGAGTAATAAATAAATGCACACACTGCTATGTGACTGATTGTGAAAGCGAATTTTGTTTTGTCAAGCTCAGCTAAGGTTCTGGTTTTGACAAAAAAATTATATGCTGTTTGATGCTGAGTCATAAGCATCAAACACACTTATCATTTTAAGTAGCCGTTTTCGATTCATATACGATGGATAGCTTTTGATGTCTTCTACAAACAGTGTCTCACATTTGTAGAAGTATTTATAGTAGCTGTCACGTTCTTGGAATGAACTCCAGAATGACTCCAACGTTGCTTGATATATTATTAATTATTTGGGCTAGTTATCTATTTTAATGATAAAAACGGAAGGGAGATTAATGTTTAATGTCCACAACCGTAATGTAATTTTTAACATGCTTGACTAGGGTCGTCAACGGCCTCCTGCATGCTTTCATACTCACAGTTAATGGCTCCTTCTTAATATTCGTACGGCTTCATGCAGACTCCACAGAAAACAGATCTCATGAACGAGCCATCCACACTCCATAAAATGTCCATTGTGATTTGGGCTTGTTTGCTGCTTGCGTGTAATTAGCCGAGGCCATGAAGGGCACGGGCAGGCGGAGAGACATCAGTTGATTACATCCATTAATCATGTTTCAGCGAAAGGACAGGAGGAGGATTTGGGAGCTGAAATGGACTGTGTCATTTTTTTAATGCTCCATTTCAACTTGATCTTCAACCCCCTGCTAACCAGATCCATTGCTTATGTGTCACAAAGCTGTCTTGATGAGTCATTTCTATCACAAGAAGCTCTCTTTTACTCAAGAACCAGCATTTATCTGCATAGACAGTTTTGAAGTGTTTGAAGTGTATGTATGCAGGTGGTGTAACTTGCTGTAGTCTGAAGACAGGCCAGTGTGAAATATTAATTAACTCAACTGTGTTGAAAACAGCATAGACCCTCATTTCTCAAATCTTCCTTGAGGGAATGCTTTAGGCCATATGGCACTGGAAGGCAAGTTTGTGCTGTTGTTCTGGAGTTTAAATCTTGCTCCTCCTTTCAAGTGTGCCTTCTAATGCATATGTGCTTTATTCAAGGTGCAGCATAATGGGTTGGAAAGGTGCGAAATACGTGGGCTCAGGGATGGGTATTGTCAGCTGGTACTAAATTGGTACCAGGTCCTGACAGGCCAGTACTGAAATAATGATAGGCTCCGGGACGAATGATATTTATACAACATTAACGCATTCTAAGTGATATTTCCACATGCTCTGCACATTACCAACAGACATTTGAAGCAACTGCTCCTGGCTTGGTATTCGTATCGAGAAGAAGTATCAGTATCTGTAAAATTCTAACAGAACCCATCCCTGGTTCAGAGATTTGAACACCTTCTAATTAACCCTGAAAGCCTGTCCATTATATACCCATTATATTCATGTCCATTATTATGACATTCAGATACCAATTTGGCTTAAAATTGCAGTTACAGTATTTTATTTTAGTCTGCTTTACCTATGAAATGTCTTTTCTGTTTAATCCAGTCAAACCCTGTCTGTCCAGTCATAGCTTAGAAACTGTAATTAGGCATGAACATGTCTAGCAAGCCATCAGAACTTCACAGTAGGACTGCCACCTTCTGCATGGGGTACTTGTAAAGCAGACAGATGTCCTAGCAGCCTGGAAGACAGAGCTAAAATGTGCCTGAAAGAGAATATGTAGGTGTGGCAGACTGTATCACCCATTAAACCTGTCCACACAATGCAAGATCTGTGGCAAAGTTATCATGCTAATTAGCAAGTATATCTTGCTAACAAAATACTGTTTTATTGCTAACTCATTGGATTCTGTGGGTGGACCGAATGTCTTCACAAAATCTGTTTGAACTATACACTTAAATATTTAATGACATATTTGTTTGCCTTTGCTATCAAAAGACTCTAATTAACACAGCAGATTTAAAAACGTATGTAGTATCATGTAGTGAATCCATTCACAATATTTGGTGTTCTGGAAGATCAACAGTCCTTTCCATGTGGAATTTACATGATCTCCTTTGTTGCTATGTGGGTTTCCACAGGGTGGTCCAGTGTCCTCCCACAGTTCAAAGACACGCATGTCAGGTAAACTGGAGATGCTAAATTGCCCCGAGGTGTAACTGTGTGTGTGTGTGAGTGTGTTTGTCTGTGTCACAGCCCTGCAAAGGACTGGCAAGGGTCCAGTGTGTTGGGATCCAGAGTGCTGGGATATTTTCCAGAACCCCATGTGACCCTGCGGTTCAGATAATGGATAGATGGATTGATATTTTGGAAGAAAGCAAAGTTTTCTTCCACAATATTTTAGAAGTCAAATGAAGAATTATTGACCAAACATTTTGCTGATGCTATCTGCACCACGAGGGGAGGGAACTTACTGAAGCGATCTGCACCACTGGGGGAGGGAGCTGGCAGCCAGCCATCACTGGAGCATAGGGACCCGTTGATTATCACACAGTGTTTTGTACACTGGTAGTAACAGTGATTTTCTTTAGTCCAGGGGCAGTGCTAAGGTCAGTGGTCAGTAAGGCCACAGGGAAATCAAAGAGGACATATATAGTGCTGTTAAAAATAATGCGTTAACTTTTTGCGTTCATTTATTTTCTATAATGCTTTAAAATAAATTGATCGCGCGATTAATTTGAAAATTAATGCCCCTCTGCATTGCAGTACCACACAATCAGTGGGGGCAGTATTGCGCTATGTCGGCGACCAGCATGCCAGAGGAAG
>JBBPDE010000002.1:8406315-8425904 GCA_037974605.1 Nannopetersius ansorgii
GGAAAAGCATAAAAATGCACCTTGAAAGTGCTTGAAAAGTGCTGGAATTTGAAGTTGGAAAATGTGTAAGAACCCTGGGTTGGGGACCACTGAATTAAAGGACAAAGCCTAACTAAAGTCCTGCCTTTCGTTCCAAACTCCTGCAAGCGTCGGAGACCCCCTCCCTCCGCTGTCTTCGCCTTGAAGCACACATATTACCTTTGTCTGGTCCAAATCCCCCTCTGGTAGTAACTTAAAGCGAAATTGTTCATTTAACAGCGTGTGTTTATCTTACATCGCTAGCTTGACAAAGCAGCAGCAAGATTTGTTTATCATTAGAAATTAATATTGATTAGCAGGTAACCTTCCAGGATATTTTTCATACAGTAAAGCATGGCCATGTAAGGTGAAAGAGACTATATATGAAAAAGATGCATTTCGACCTCCATTATTCCTGAAAGCGGTAATCAGCCACTTAATTCGTGTTCATTTTCACACAATGTTCATTTTCACCCAGCCATTTTTAATTTCACCTGCATGACATATTCACCTTGATACTATAACATATTTGTATGTATTATGAGTAAAAATTACTTCACCGGATTTCCGACAAATAGGAAAAACTATTGAAATTGCACTTAATTGCCTCTCCAAAATCCATAAATGTTTTATATTTTGTCTTCTTTTATCATTGACAGATGTGGCTAATTTGTAGATTTTAAATGAGCTTCATCTTTCCACTGTGTGTGTCTTTTATGAGACTTTTAAAAAGATTTATGAACTTGAGCTGATGGGTTGAAATGAATCACCTGGACCCTGTTACATACACTATGCTGTTTCTGACAGTTTGGTAGCATCTCAGGAGCCATCATAACTGTGATATTAATATTGATTTTTCTCACAGATAATCTCACTATAGACATTCAAGTCATGAAAACACAGAACTGGTGTATCTATTGGTTCACTTGCATATGTAAGATGGTGTTTTATTTCAACCCCATGTCATTAAACTGCTGAGGTCAACTAAGATGATCAACCCGTATCAATAAAAGGGCATCAAACAAGACCAAAAGTTTCCTTAATGATACTAGAGTTAATAAGGACTGGTTTCAAGCAGAATTATATATTTTTTGTGGCACTATCACCTTCACAATTATGCCATTCTTCAGGTCTTTGCCTGTCTGCAGGGCAAATTGGAAGCAGCTCTTTACAACATTCTTTTTTTTTTTCTTTCATAAAGCTGTTTGATGGTACTCTAAAAATGCATTTCTACTGAAGTGCTGGTGGAAGGCAAGCAAATTAGCTTCAGGCTCAGAGGAGGAACATGCCTTCTCTTTGGCCTTGTTTAATGATTCTTTAGTTTTGTTCATCATTTCCTTATCTTTATTGAGCTTATAGACCTGCGGCCATAACTGTACTGAGCTGTGCTTGTCTAGTGAAAGAATAGCATATTAAGGGCTCATAATTTAAGAGACAGTTACCACGGGTAATGTATATTTGTGATTTTACCTGGTACTTCCTTTATTTTTTCGTCATGGTTCAAATCTGTGAGCAAAGACTTTAGGCAGTTATGCTAATTTGAATATTGTAAGGATGGCAAAATTATTATTTAAGGCCCTTGGAGCAAGGCAGGGTCTGTTGATAATCACAGCAGCCTGGACTTGTGTAGATATTGTAAAGTGACTTATCTGTCAATGGAGTTTTACATCAGAAGGAGGTTACTTTATTGGCAGTTGGATTTAGTGGCTCACAAGGTATTGGCATTTTTGCATTTTGGTCTACCTGTGCAAACCTGTGCAATCAGGCTTACTGAACTGAGAGGTAAAGCAGCTCTCTGTTATGGAATCCACTGTGAGAACTTGTCTGCAGATATGCTGTATATGTCAATATGCCAATCTAATTTGCCACCCACATACTGGACTGGAAGAATACTGCCTACTGACCCTTACATATCTATAGGTGCTTACAACAGTCTTCTGGTGGCTTTTATTAGCTAATAAAATGTTTGGTCATTTGGATTTTATTCAGTTTGCATAGTTTCAATTTTTGAAACTCCAAAATGAATCTTTTTTTTTTTGAGAGTTTGTTAATGTATCTGTATACTGTTGTGGTGTGAAATTTGTGTGATAAATGGAATTGCTGGATGGTTGTGCTGATTCACCAGATATAGGGCGATAATAATGTAATGTATCACCAAGTCTGGGTCCAAATATTAAGCGATGCCCAACCAAGAACATTTAAGCTTAGATTTTAAAAGATTAAGGTACACCCAGTGCTGACACAGGCATTCACACAGCTTGTATAATCTCCACAGAAAAGCATTGCCAGCATGCTCTCAGAATGCTCTGGAGCAGCTGCATATGGAGCTTTATTTCAAATAATAATGTATAAGGTTTTCTCATTTTTTAACAAACAGATAAGTTAGTCGATTTAAGAAGAAAGAAAAGAAGAAGGAAATATTAACTTCTGATACTAAACTTCAGAATTCATGAATGAACAGATTTCAATTTTTATACTTCGGTTTAATTTATTTTTATTGTTTGCAAGTAAATACACGAGCCTTACTGTTTATTATTCATCTACCATAACAGCATTATGCAAATGTACAGTACCTTGAAGCTGTCATGGAGACACAAATGACTGGTTTGTTTGCCCAGTTGTTGCGTAGCGGATGAGCCCAATCGCAGAGAGACACGAAGGAGCAGGTAAACCACGCTTGTAATCTGAGAACGCTTCGATAGGAGTAGAGATTCCCACCAAGGAATCCGCATTCTCACGCAGACACAGGAAGGTATATAAAGGATTCGAGTGAATGAGAGAGTATTCACAGTACCGAGGAGTTGAGTTGAGAGACATGGGCAACATGAAGACGAGACTTCAATGTGTGTGTGCAGACACCTACCTATTTCCTGTTTATATACCTTGACGTGAGTCACTTCCGGTGCCAAACAATGTCATGTATTCTGGTGTGTTTTTATTATATGTATTTGTGCTGTATGAAGCTACTGGATGACTATATTTCTGTCCGTCTGTACATCTATCCATCCATTCATCCATTCATCATTCCATCCATCCATCCATCCATCCATCCATCCATCCATCCATCCATCCATCCATCCATCCATCCATCCGTCCATCTATCCATCCATTCATCCATTCATACATGCATCCATCAGTCCATCCATCCTTACATCCATTCATCCATAGCCTTCTATGAAGAGTGCACAGACTGGGTGGGACAAACCCGTTATCAACATATTTACATCGGGGCATGTTTGTGTAAAATCTGCTCAAAACAGTTCTAATAACATCCCCTTGGATCATGCAGAATTTTTTGGTTAATCCTTGGACGTGAGGTACAGGTTCAGAGCCATACCATTTTTAGAGAAAACAGAAACCGTCTGCCTCAGTAATGAAGGATTTCCCAGGGTAAATTATCTACGGACATACCAGGCTTGATAACTTGCAGCAACAGTAACCAGGAGGAATGAAGAATGGAAGCTTTATGAAAAGTCAATGTGATTTCATTAGTAATTAGAACATACTTTTATTAACGCAGATGGAAAGAATATCTATGCCTGGCAGTTGTTATTCAGAGCACTTTCTAAGTTAGGCCCATGCTTATTACCCTTGACTGTATAAGAAACATTGGATAAGCTGACATCTACAAGTGTATTCTAGTGAAATAATGAAACACTAGTGAAGCAGTCTTCCTTCTGTGTGATTCAGATGATTCTATCATTGTATTCTCAACCCCTCTACTCCAATTTTTTATAAATTAAGAGGGTTTTAATGAATAGCCATAATTGCACTATTTGACTAAAAGATCCTTAATTCCTACATTCTGAAGGCCATCGCCCACAGAATGCCCAAAATCTCAAAAGTCTTGACTTGCAGTTCAGTTCCAAAGACCCTGTATGCTTTAGTGTCTTACTTCCAGAGCAAAATCATTAAGGGTGCATTAGAAATACTGTGTGTGCACTCACTGTTAAAAAAGTATTATATGTATTTATTTTCGATTCTGTACTTGCCTCAAAGCTCAGTTGTGGTTCAAACTAAATCTAGAGATGAAGCCTGAACAAGTGGATGCATTTGTAGAATTTGGTTGATACATGCAGTCTAGTATATGGACATATTGAGTATTTCTTAAAACTTTGGGTCAACGTGACTCAAAATCAGACTGAAACAGCCAATTTTAGAATGTAGATTTTCTCTGAATGGAATTTCATGTAGGTTTTAATATGACAAATGTCCTATATAAATATGCATCACTTCATAAACCCCAGTGGCAGACATTTCATATAGAAGGAGAAACCCACTGTGATTAAAAGTACAGACAGTCAGATTAGACCTTGTCTAGCATGGAGTAAAATCATGAAAGGCAGAGTAGCTTTGAGGACCCTAGATTTAAAATCAGACCAATGAATAATTCATTGTTTACAAGGTAGTTTATGCCAAGAAGTAGGAGGCTTTTTTAGCGATGGCCGTTGAAAATCTGCCCATGTTCTGTTTGATAATTTGTTGACATGCCCCTGCTGTTGTTTAGAAAATAAAAATAACCTCCCTGGAAACTGAAGGTCAGGTGATGCCTAATGAAGGCCCTGTTTTCCTTTCCCATTGATGCCTCTCCTGGCCCCGCTAGAATGCAGGCAGGCCGACTCGAAGTTGCCATGGTAAAGGTCTTTTGGCACAGGATGTGTTTCCTGGATGTGGTGCGTGGTAGGAATTTGTAAATGCGTGGCACCTTCAAGCATCATTATCCACTCCTCCCCACTCCGCACTTCACCCCCACGCACTCACATGTTAGAGCTAGGTGTCTCCAACACAGTTTGTGTTTAATATTTCTTTGCTCTTTTTTTTTTGGAGGGAGAGAGGGTCATTTGAAGGAAATAAATGGACCAGAGCGAGTAGTTTGGTTTGAAGACTGACATTCAGTGGGGATGTATGAGTAGAAGCTTGGTGGCAAGTGACATTACAAGGACATTTATGTAATAGGCATCGGGTAGGATTAATAATGATCTTGGTTTTCTGATCAACACTGAGGCAGTTGACATTTAGATCAAAATACCATTTTGTATGTCGGGGTGGGAATTCGCTTCACCTACCATGTTAGCTTTTCCAGACAGAGCGCTAAAGTTAATGTTGAGGTAAAGCTCAAGACACATATCCTGGACGTGTTCATGCTTGACAGCGGGCCCATTTTAACACCCAGGCCTGACAGCAGATGCCTACGTGATGGCTGATGTGTTTCACCAAACTGCCTTAACCAGACACATCACCCAGAAAGCTTCTGCGAGAGTGAATAAAATTCTGTGTTAACAGTCTAGGGACCTTGCGTACGAGTTTGTGCTGTGGCGTTTAATGAAATGCCACTAAGTGTGTCATATGTAGCCTATATTTATGCAGCCAGTGCGCAGTTTGTGAACTTCTACAAAGACATCAATGGCCATCTAATCTAAGTGAATGCGTTGCATGTATTTTCTAGGCCTCAGGATGTGTCTCGCAATGTCGCCAGGTCTCCACCTACTGCTGCCTCTCTTTTTAATTGGCTGTAATGATTGCCATGGCACAGCAACCCACCCACCTTGACTCAGGGACACAGACAGAATCTGGAGGGGCCTGTCTTTTTCTATTGCTGCTGAGATCAGGAATGAGCATGCACACTGTTGCTCATTGTCAAGGTAAGGGAAAGATCCTGGGAGTGTTGACTGACAAGGAACAGTTGGATGGATAATGAGACTCAAGACAGAGGAAGGCTTAGGAAGGGGGCTTAACAGCTGTTGAGCATCCAGTCGAAGCTTTAAATTAGTTGTGCAGCTGCTAAGTGATGCAGTTTTGTGGGTTATTCTCGTGCTCCTTTGATTTGGCACCATTAATGGAGCCTGCAATCACGTGTATTGACTGTGACGCCGTGGAAACCGCATGCTTTGTATCTATCGCTCCACAAATCCTACCTGAGGAAGATGCATTCCACTTCTCCGTAATGAATGCTGAGACGACACCGAGGTTTGCTATGTAAAACCGAGTTAACTCCATGGTGAATGGGCCTAACAGGAGACGGCTGCTCCTTCTGACAGATTCACCAGAGGAGAAATTGGCAGACGCTTTGTTCTTCCTTTTCCTGTGGAAGAGCAGTCGTCTGAGCATCCACCTGGAGTTTTGAAAGCCGTCTCTTCTGTCCGCTGTCTCCCAGTGACAGTTTTACGCATTGAAAGCTGGCGACATTACAAAGGCTGGGGGACTTTAATGAGCCAATGTGCTCTGCCCGCCGAGGCAGTTGGATGTCAGGAATGAAGCTCATAATAGCATGCCAGTCCAGGCTCCGCTGAACATTTCCTACTGTTATGGTAATGGGCTTACTTTTGCCTCACTAAAGACTCGTGCCATTTCGCTGTGCTGTTATTTTTATCTCCCTTCCCTCATGTTTGTTTGAAATTATCTTCAAATGACCGAAACGTTTAGTGGTGCATTGTATCATTTGCTTCCTTTCTTATGCAAATGCTGTGTTTTCCTTCGGAAAAAAAAGAAAAAAAAAAGTGATGCTACATTTGATTCTCTGAATGCAGGTCTTTTATTTTGGATGCACTTTCTTGGCCATTTTCTTTTGCTCTAAATGGCTCCAGTGCAAAGTCTATAAGGAAACTATTTAGAGAGTGCTATGGGAGCATCAAACACTCAAGTCAGGAAGCAAAGCCCTCTAGATGTGAGAGGCATGTTGAAGTAGCATCAAGGGTCAGCCCGATAATTCAAATTGGACTCTTCTCTTTTAAAGCACCTCAGCATGAAAGGCGGATCACATCAGTGGATAGCTGCTGCTCTGGGGTTCGAAGGTTGTCCCCTTCACAGCTTTGACCAACAGCAAAAAAAGATGGTCCCGAAGCCAGCAGCAGACGACTGTTTCAAATGGTAATCAATTCTGCTGCAAAGGTAGAGATACCTCCAGGGTAGATTCAGTAAGCCAGACACGTTACAGCCACTTCAGAGACCTGCTTGTCTGTATCAGCCAAACTCTAACTGCCTTTGCTGTTTTTGAATTCAATAAAAGCACTGCTGGATGTAGTGGATGCAGGCAACAATTTGGGGTTTTGGCTTCTTGGCCAGTCAACAACATTTCGCTAAGTGAGTGGAGCTGTTGTCAATAAGGAAAAAGTCAACTCATGTAATTGTTTCAGTCATTGTAGATCAGAAATTGCAAACGTCCCTTTTTTATGGCCACCGTTCTGATCACATTGACATTCTAATTCATTCTGTGTAGAAGCTGTTTTTCTTTAGAATATGGGACGGGGAACAGCCATCATCATATTCTTTGTAATTGCTATTTGACTGATGTGAAACTGCTATTGAATTGAATCAGCACTGATTACCGGCTGAGTTTCAGAGGTGGTTCTGACTCCACAGAAAGGGAATCAATTGTGGAACATCCCAGCCCTTGAACAATTACTAGATCTGTCCTCTCTCACTGAACAAATCTCGGCTCCTGGAGACACCACGTGTTATGAAGTATGCTCAACAATATTTGCTAGGCTTTTCGAGCGATGCCATTTAAACTCTGTGAAAATACGTATTATTTGCTGAACAAATGACGTTTTGGTCTAATGCATTTCCATGGGCTGGTGTACTCCAGCACTACACAGTTTGGGTTCCTCGGTATCTGAGAAATGTTTTCCAGATGAAAATTCTAGTTTTATTCTCACTCATAACTGTTTAAGATTCCCAAATGCTGACTGGTAATTTTCACAGAGCTGAAAAGCCAAGCCTATAAAATATATTTATCCACTGCATCTTTCTTTTATTAGTGTGTTCACTTAAGTGGATCTCTGTTGTGCCATTTTATATGCATAGAATGAGCAGAATGAGGCTCTTCTTTGGACAGTTTTAAGGTGAGGAAATTATGCCTCTATAAACAGCTCTTTCCGTGACAGTTTGAAACAGGACAGTAAACACCATAAAAGCTCAGTGTGTTGACCTTTTCCAGGCTGATTGTGGATATGCTTGAGGTGGGGAGTTGGGTGGGCACTAGAGGAGAAATCAGTGGCACATAGAATTATCAGCAGCACTCTAGCAACAATCAGCCTGGCTCTTACTCCTACCATTCTGGTGTAGACGCTCGTTTTCTTGATCCACTTTGCATGACACACAACGTAGGCACCCCAGTGTGCTCCTATAACCCTACAGTTATTTTGTATTAAAGCAGAGCAGCACCTCGAGGTGGGAGGGTGGACATTGAAGTGTGTGGGTTTGAGCGTAAGCTGTTAAGAAAGTAAGCTGTGGCGACCCCAGGGGATACAAGAAGACCTCTTTTGTGTGGAAACAGACCGGAGTCAAATCTTGTAGTGAAATATAAGGCACTATCCTTAGTGATCCCTGAATGCCTCTGACAGCTGCTGGCAAAAGGCATGTCAACATGCTGTCAGATTCTGGCTTTTGAAGAACGGGCAGGCATTGCCTTCACTGTTAGACAGTGTTACAAGGCTGTTGTAAAATTGAACACAATGATTTTGGAGTAAGAGAACCTCAAAAAAAAAACTCAAAGTGACCTCAGACTGGATGAAAGAACATTTTGTTGGGCCTTTTGAGGTGGTGTTTTTATACACTGCTGAGTTGCTTTTGCTGACTTGCGTGTTTCACCCAGTCCTGTGCCATGATTGGATTGTTTTTGATGAATTTGATTGTTTTCACAAAGCAGCATAAAACAGTGTAAGAGCATATTGATAATAAGGCAGTGCCTTCATTATAACTGGGCAAGAACATTCATTTCAGCAGTGCAACACTGCAGCAAGAGCATTGTAGCAAGTAACCATGCATATTTTCAAAAATGAATGTTTCCAAGTTTACATCCATTTCATTTCATAGACCATCTCTTTCTGTCCATCCTTGCATCTTCATCAGAGCCGGTTCTGTGTGATGTCGGGGAGTTTCTGTGTGATGACCGTCTCACCTGTGTTGATGAGAGCTGGCTGTGTGATGGAGAGCACGACTGCCCCGATGGCTCTGATGAAACCATGAATAAATGTAAGTAACCCATCCACCATTAAGTGTTTCCATGGCATGATGACTAACATATTCCTAAATAAGTTTTGCATTGGCTCACCATTCAGTAAGAACACTGCATATATTAGGGGAGGAAATGTTGGTAATTTGTGCTCTCATGGTGAAATAGGGTGACAGAATGCTGTTGAACATGTTAATTAGATGAGGGCCTTCTTATTGCAACTTTAAAGCATATTCAAGAAAAGATTGATCAGCGCGAACTACACGACTGTGCCCAATTACCTTATGTTGGTGTGGGACAACTCCACAAGCGTTAATTTATTCCATATTCCTGCCGCAGTGGGCCAACTCTACTGGTATTCCATTATCATTTAGATTAATCATGCAGGCTCCATTTTATTTACAATGCCTTTGAATGAAAGCCATGCATATTTATCATGGGAATTTTGAGGGACTCATTATCATGGATTATGTATTGATAGGAAATGGAATTAAACCGGCCTGTCCCTGCAAAATATGCAATGGGATTTAATTTCCTCTTTATACTTATGGTAAATTCCAAAGCCTAGCTGTGAAAAAAGGCATGCGTGTTAAAGAGAAGGTTGTGATTAATAGGCACAAGAACCAGACGTACATAGAAGGCATTCCTCTCAGGCCTCAGAAATGCCATTTTTGTTTAAAAATCCAAGCCCGGAACAAGTTTTCACTTCTTCTTTGTTGTTATTGCAACGACTAAAATTTGAGGACGTGTTTAGGACGGTTGGAGAACACTCAACAACACAGGAGCCCAAGTTAAACCAAAGATTCACGTTTTTGGTGGAAGAATTCCTTCATAAATATCAGGGTAAGATAATGTAAACAAATGTTAATGGCTCTGAAGTTTGCTCGTCATATTTCATATTTTCGTATTTAATGTCTTACGATCCATCATTAAGTAGTTGTACGTGTTATTATTGATGATTTGTACTATCATTACAACATAACATACCATAAAGGGGCTGTGCTGTGTAGTCATAGCTCCACTGCAGAGTTTTTTCACAGCCACCAGCTCCAGAAGAATTGACATCTGCTCCCTGCCAAGCGTTTGCCCTCTCAAATGCCGACAGCCTTTGAGGGTGAACATGAAGTTTGTTCTTTGGAAATCGTCTGGGAGCGTCACCAACTTTCAGGCGATACCTGTCTTCATTGTAATCCGCAGCAGTGCAATGCTGACACAAATGTCAAATATGGCAAAAAGTATTCCTTCGATCCCTTTTAATCACATGAGCTCATTTTATTCCTAAGCTCATTGTCAGCAGGGAAGCTGTGGAAACTATGGAAGCATTGTTTTTGCTTTGACACTTTGGTACATTGCAAAAGCTCTTGTACTTCAATGTGGACATCGTTGTTGTGTTACTAGAAGAGGAGTGACCTGTCAATGAGTACTTCTGGCAGAAAAGAACCGGAATTATAGAAAGAGCCTAGTATAAGAGAGCATGATGCCTTAGATTATTTACTTTTGAAACAGTGTAAGAGCCATAACTTGAAATATTTTGTTTTTGTAAGCTTCTTACACATTGCATTCATGCCCTTTAGTTTTAATACAGATGACTGAAATTTAAAAATACCTGTTTTAACTCTTAACATTGTAGAGTGACTGAGGGACAGTAGAAGAGAAATAATTGACCTTAGTTAACCTTACCTTAACCTAACCCTAATCTTAACCTAACCCCAACGTTAACCTTAACCCTAAACCTAACCGCAACAGTTGGTGTTATGCACTGTGCATTAAAATAAATAGGGTAGTGAAGCGTTGTCCTGACCATCGCAGCGCGTATTTTGATTGAACTGTATTTCGTGATGACAGCAAATTGTGTCCTTGTCTCAAAGATCAATCTGCTGTGTATTGACTAGTAGATGTTGATTATTTTTGGGAGTCTGGAAAACTAAATTGTTTTAGTATTATACTGAATTCAAATTCTGCATGTGTTTATAATAAAATATGTGTTAGACTATTAAAATTGTTTGTTCTAAAGGTGAACATTACGATTTTGAAAGAAATAAGGGTTTCTTATTTATCTATGGCAGAGGTTCTCCAACTACCACTGGATTGTCTAGATGTGTCCTTTTGGTTGGCTTATCTTTGTTTCAGTAAAATTACCCAGGTCACACGGTTTTCAGTTAATTGCATGGCTTTCGTTTTTTTCCTGTACAAACTTGTAATGTTCATGGAGCTGTGAGAGTATTTCATATGTGCTTCTGGTAGCATGATGCTTGTGATACAGTGGTACAATATAAACTCAACACTCAATCACTTTTGCTCTGCCGGTATAAGAGGCTGCACCAGTAATTTTGCCCGATGTGATAAACCTGAAACCTGAGTCCTGGTGTGCTCAGCCAAGTGTGCTCAGCCTCCAGTAATAAAGTAGAAGTTCTGGTGCCTACCTTGGAATTCATTTTTGTTCAAGGATGGAGTGTTTACTGTTGTGTGGAGCACTGCTGTGAAGTATTGCAGCAAATGTAATAATGGTGAAGGCCTGTGCTTCATCTGAGTCACATCAAGCATCTTTACAGACTGATGCTAACACAACACAATTAGAGGAGCGCAAAGCTTTTAAATGAGAGCTCTAACTTCCAATTATCTTATGTTACCTAACAGAGGGCCATGCTGGCTAGCATTAGAGAGGCGGAGAGACACACTAACCTTGCAAGCACTTGTTGATAAAGCAAAGTTAATGCTGAATTTAGAGTTAATGCTTTATTTAGAGTGCAGTTATGATTTAGACTTACATTTTACTTGCATTTTATTGTAACTAAATAATATAAAATTTTAATGACATGCTGTATAGTAATATAGTTCTGTTTCTGTTCAAGTCTTGTTTGATCATTTTTCTGTTTTGTTCTTTATTTATATGGATCAAAATCATGTGTGTAAAATGAGTGAATTGCCTCTATTTAATTTCTAAAATGTGGTCAGTCCAGTGCTGGTGAGTTCAATACGTGCCATCATGGAGATATGTAATCACCTTATCCTGGGGCCTCCAGGGGAGGGCAGCTGAGTGTTTTCGGTGCCATATGGCCAGAGGGGACCTGGCTTAGTCTCTCATCCAGCACCCCTCTGAGAGCAGACAGACTGCTGAGGTTACCAAGGGAGCTGGGAAACAGCCTGCTCTCCTGCAATGAAGAAACAAAAAAAAAAACAGAGTGTGATGATAGGCCTAGAAGACTCCAAGTTGATTGTACAGCACTCTCTGATAAGAAGAAGCTCTAAAGCCCACCTTGAAGTTCATTTTTGTCCAAGGATGGATTGTTTACCGACCTCTATTGTGAAGTGTTAATTACAGTGGTCTGCAGAAGGCACTTATTTCTATCTTTCATACATAATACATAATGTAACTGACTGTTAAAGGCACTAATTTATTTCAAGTGACAATACTATATACTGCAATGTGAAACTGCAATGAATATCTTGCCATATTTCCCTGGGGTGGTACAGTGTGTATTTGTTTTCTGTCTTATAACTTCATATAATGATGAAGCAATCATTTCAATTCAAATTTGACTACCTGTTCAGGATTGTCTATTTGGGCTTAAGAAAGAGATACTGTGCCTGACGGTGTTATTACCGCTGATGGTGGGCCTTTAAGCCACATTGAAGTGGGTGAAATTTTATATGCATTTTGCCCATGGCAGCTTTTGCTGGCCACTCTCATATTACAATAAATAGATAGTAAATGTTTCCATTTCCTGGGAGAATCAGCACCTGCAGGGAAGAGGTTTGGGAGGTAATGTAGCATAGCATCTTGTTATTGGGTTGAAGGACAGCCATTTTACATTGTGCAATGTTTACCTCTGCAGCTAACAGCAAAAATGCAGCAAAGCAAAATGTCTGAAAGATGGGTAAAAAGTCTCTCCTTAGACCTCATTTATTAGCTCATCCTTCAGCGTGCAGATACAGTACATGGCGTGTATTTGCCTTGTAGGATTCATTAGAGTGTGTGTGTGAGGTTATCAGGGCTTGATGCACTTCAGTAATTAATGTAGAGGAGGGGAAAAAGTCTGTAGTACACTCACTACTTCGAGAAAACACTAGTCCCTCATCAGCTGAACACGTGCGCTTCTGAAGCTCTTATAGCATAAGAGCATGTCTTAGAGAAATGATTATTTTTATTAGGGCTGCTTGATACAGACTTTCTGAACTTTCTGAACGCAATGCTTAACTAATTATATATGACGTTGGGGGCCCCCCCAACACCATGGGGCCTTTTATGTAAATGTTATTTTTTAAATGTTATATTACATACAGAAAAATACACATGTAATTTAAAATAAATAGTTAATACATATAAAAATATATTTTAGGTTTTGGATAGAGTCAGATATCAGCTTTAGCAAGGAATGATAATGCCGCTTTCCAAGAGGTAGTATGTGTCCAGGCAAGTTAGTAGCCACATCTGTGGCATGGTAGACATGGTATTAATGACATGGTAGATGCAGGATCTCAGAACTTCAGAGCCTCTTGAAAAAATGTCCTGCTTTAAACCTCTTGCAGTTTGAGGATATTGCTCACACAGCTGATGACGGACATTCACCAGAAATATGCTGTTTTGTCTGGAAAGGTATCGTACACCAGATATATAAAGCACCTCCTGAAATTCATTAATTAGTACCATTGAATTCAGCAATTCTGCTGTCCTGTTAACGTCATCATCTAGCTGGGTTTGGGATGTAAGCATGGGGCTTTGGAGATGATCCTTTTAATTTAATGGAAGCCTGTGTGCTGCCCAAGTGCTGGGCTTATTCACTTCCTCTGGCTGATGCCATCTGCTTTGGTGCGGCAAATAAATAAGCAGACCAAACAAAAGAAAGCCGGTCTCTTCTGTTTGTGAAGCGTGCAGAGAGGAGGGCTCCTGGATCTCAGAAATGGGAGTTCTGCACCCGTAGTCCCAGATTCATATTTTGACAGATATTTCCCTTTTTCTTTCACTGCATACGCTGCACTGTTCTCTCTCTCTCCCTCTCTCTCTCTCTCACACACACACTCAACTCTTTTGTTAGGGACAAAATCAGCAACCTGTCATTTGAAGCCTTCTGAAAAGAGCACATTTCAAAACTTGACAGGTTTCCTGTCATTGTACCATTGGGTGACATCAAACTACTGAAGTCTACATTAGCCCCCCACTGTTTCGGCGGAGACATAAGTGATGATACACTGTGTGCTTTGAGTCAGGGGAGCAAACACACAGCCGACTTCGGGGAGAAGTAACTCTTCCCTGCAACACAACAGCTTAGAAAGATGTATACACTTCGCAGGGACGCGCCCCGTGCAATATTGATAGCAATGAACCAGTGAGCTTTCTTCACCAAACAATTTTTTTTCTCTACAATTTTCAAGTCAACTTGTCAATTCCCTACATAATTCTACATGAAAATTTCACTGAAGCCCCAGTTATATATCCTACCCCTTGCACTTTACTTCAAATTGCCATTAGCCGCATAGTTTCATTATCTTAATGGACCTGTCTCTGCACGAATTTAGCAGCTCATTAATTCTTTGGCTATTTTATGACTCGGTAAACAGTATTCCAGTTCTTAATAACAACTACACATTTTTGGTCAATGATTATGATATCAATAGTAAAATATTTTACTATTTTTAAATTCCATAATATATAAGCAGTATTGAGATTAAGGTATAAAATCTGCATACCACGTCTGTAACATACCACGTCTGTCCTGCTTCACAAGTTACTGTAATTCCATATATCTCTCTCTCTGTGTATTTATGCTTAATAAAGCTAAATATCTATAATGATTTATCTTTTAGAGTTTCAAAGGTGCCAGGTCTCAGGTCGGACTTGAAATAGACTTTGATCTTACATGAAATAAATTACAAACACACAAAAAATTGTTGAGTAGCACCTTGTTATTGGTAAAATGTTTCAGTATTGAGTAAAGCATCTAAAACTTTTGGCATTGTCACGGGTGGGGTGGCTAACCCCCAACCCGGAGCTACCTCGGAGTACGAACAAACCAGAACAGGGATCCATACTCGATATTCTTTATTAACAAAAAAGGCAAAAGCAAAACCAGGCACGGGGGCCGTCAGAATAACAGGAACGTGAATAATCAGAATCAGGAAACAGAGACTAACACAGACAGACTTAAATACACGGAGAAATCAGGACCCTAACACAAAACAGATGCAACTCAGAATCACATGACACAGGAAAACATAACAGACACATGACAAAAGCAAACCCCAGAAAACTCTTCAAAATAAAAGCCCCCAGCACACAGAACAGAGAACAGAACAAACCAAAGTTGAAACATTAACAGAAAGCAGTGGCTCTAACCGGCCACTGACCGAACTGTGACAGGCATGCCTCTCAAATAATTTGTTGGCATGGAGGGAAAGTCTAAATATTTTGTCATACAGTCATACAGTACAGTCAAATAAAATACAAATTTCAGTTTCAATAAACCACTAATGTGGACTTCAATAAGGCATTATTTTTTGTACTATTTTTATATTTTATTTACATTTATATATTTCTTGATGTTGATTCTAGTAGGTTGCATGGTTATTGGCAAAATGAGAAGGAAATAATAATTATTGCATAAATCTGCCATGTTGATCATATATATATATATATATATGTGTGTATATGTTCCCTCAGGGTAAGGTTTGATGGAGCTATGTTATAAAAATAAAAAAACAACATTATTTTTAAATGATTAAGAAAGAAGAAAGACAATGCTAAAGCATTGTAACACAAATTGATAGGCAAGCCACATTCGGCAGAAGTAAATAAAGTGCTTAGTATGTGCAAAGCAACTCGAACACTTATCTGTGAACCTATCTGCTTCTTATTTTGGTGTCGGAGACTCTGCCCTCCACTGCAGTTTTATTGCGCTGGCTTTAAGCCAAGCATTACTCTGCACTCAACAGTACATTTATTCCCAAAGTAATGGACTGGCAGACATGAAAACAATGCAGAAAAAAATGTCTTTTGCAAATAATTGTCTGCAGAAAAGTTGGGTTTTTGGCACTCACTCTTCTGTTTCAAAGGATCCATGCATTATTTATGTGAATGACATTAATGCAAAGGTGCCCCCCTTGGAACAAAGCCTGGATGGAGATATCTACATAATAGCAGAGTATTTGGAAATATGGGAACTCTGGAAACTGCACCACGGGTCTGCACTGTGGGAATATGTTGGGGCATTGTGAGTGACTGGAGCGGTGTGTTTAAAAATGCATGCTTCTGTGAAGGTGCTGATTCCCCTGCAGGCGCTTGGCCATGATGTATGGACACTTTATTGAACAGTGAGTAGTTTCCAGTGTGATGTATTGAGATTTGGTGGTTTGGAAGGCTTACCCGGTTGGAGGAAGTGATGGCTCCATTTCACCGGACGTTGATTACATTACTTGGTGATGATGAATGGCTTTAATTAAATTCCATCTATGATTTACGAAGAATAAATAGTCATTGCAAGCTGAGGAACAATAGGCTGAGTGCATGTTATTGTGTGTGAGTTGACTAAGTATCTGTGCTGGGGCTCAAGCAATGAGGCTGATGGTTTGCGTTTACACAAATATAGCCAGTGATTCTGTTCCACATGTTTAATTGCCTCTGGGTGTTATGACTGCATTCCTATTGGCAGGATCACTGGTTTCTTGTTTTGTATCCTCGCAGTCTTCAAATCTGTTTCTGATTTTTGGGAGCTAAAATAACTGAGCTAAAGTCTCTGTCCCACAACTGTCGTTAAGGAAGTTGTTTAGGACCTATGTAAAACACCATCAGTATTTATTGACCCTATTTAGACTATCGTTCCTTTAGATCAGCTTTGTCTTCAGCAGTGAAACTGATGGTTTGCGTTTACACAAACAGAGCCAGTGATTCTGTTACACATGTTTAATTGCCACTGGATGTTATGACTGCATTCCTATTGGCAGGATTGTTGACAGAGCATTGTTTTGGATCCTCACAGTTATTTTGGGATCTTTCCGCTTATTATAAGTCGCTTTGGATAAAAGCGTCTGCCAGATGAATATAGTGTAATGCAAATTAAAATTCTAACGGAGCTAAAGTTTCCATCCCACGACTGCAGTTAAGGTTTGAACCTAATTAAAACACCATCAGTATTCATTGACCCTATTTAAGCTATCGTTCCTTTAGATCAGCTTTGTCTTCATCATTCATTAGTGTCCATCCAGAGGCATCCTCATTAGAGTTGGTCTGAGCAGTGTGGAGATAAAGGAGAACTGTGTGAGCGTACCCCTACATGGAACTAACTGGAGGAGATGATGGATGTGGACAGCGTGGCCTGCAGCTAATCTCTATGACATTTGAAGATGAACCCACATGGACATCAGTATGAATGCCACTGCCTTTCAGAGCAAGCCTGCTGCCAAGCGACAGAACACAAACAGACAAGTCTTGTCCCCATGCAAATGGCAAATGGAGACTGTATATCAGAAGGAATGAATGCGTTTGTGAAGTTTTTTTTTTTTTTTAGTGATGGGGGAAAAAAGCAATGGGTCAAAATGGCTCGGTACCTAGACACCTTTGCAGATTGCCAAATTATAGCCAAAAGCTAAAAGAGCAAACAGTGAAAAAGACGAGCGAGATTGAAGTGGCATGTGCATGAAATGCTTCTGGGTCTGACAGCAGGGACACTCAGCCAGCAGAGAGAGTTCAATAAGAACAGAGGTGCTGTTAATCTGAATGAAATGAAATGCAATAGAGCCTCGGCATTAGGACCGCTGTGGTATAGAAATATCCTCACGGCCACCAAACCCCACTAGGTTTAATTATTCATTCATTTGACTTTTACTTGTCATTTAATATGTTACTGTTGTTGAGCTGAGAGACTTTTTAACCTTATTAAATGCGTGCATGTGTGATTTGTCTGTTTATGCGTCCATGATGTGCAGTCATGTGGATTTATTGCAGTCACTAGTGGAATGGGTACAATTACATATTGCGAATGTCATTCGCTTTAATTTGAATGTAGTATTTACATACTTGATGTGTTTTTCAAGCAATTAATGGCATCCTGAGAAGTGTCGAGGCAGTTACATCTTGTAGTAAAGGCTAACTTTTGTTTAAATTACAAATAGACATTAAATAAATATAAATCAAATGATTTACATAAATGTTTTCTGAGCAAATTAAGAAATATGGTGGTTTAAGTTAACAGTCTCAGCAGCTCTTCCAACAGCTCATCTCTAGCGTCCTTATTGTCCATGTCACCTCGGTATCTGGGGTCGAGGATAAATGCCTTAGCCATTTTTTGTCAGTCTGAGCTTTTGCATTTTTCCTTTCAAGGTAGACTTTATTTTTTGTTTCAGGTTGCTTGTTAAATCAGTTTACAAAAGGTTTTGAGACAACAGCTTCAGACAGTAGGACACAGTGTGTTCTCCACAGACAGCACATCAGTGAAATCGACCACTTGTTGTAGCGCTGCATTGACCAATTCAAGGACAACTTTGTCCTGCTGCTTCGGAACCAACAAGTTCTTGGCATTTTTTTGTTTTGTACCCCATTTGGTTGCACAATCTTACAATAAGTGTAGCCACATCATGTATTACTCCTTTAGGCTATTAGTAGATACATAGACATATTAATACAGGCTTTTAGAAACCAACAACATGAAGGCAGGACAAAGAACTAAAGTTATATTGAGGTAGTCGGGGTTCATCTTGCCTTTTCTACCGCCATTTCTTCTTCTGCCTGGTTTGGTAAAAGGTGACTACCAAAGTCCTGGATAAACCAATGGATCGGGCTGTGCAGTCTTTGTGTGCTGGCATTTGTAACTGTCAAGTGCTAATTGTGCCAGAAGCAGGTCAACCACAGTTAACCCAGCGAGCTTGCCACTGCCACAATGTTGGCGCCATTTTCTGCATTAATGCAAGCACGTTTTCTCTCACCCAGCGTCCAGTCTTTGAATGCAGAATGGAGTGCTTTGGACAAATTGTTGGCACTGTGGAAAACTGTTTCTGGTTCAGAAGTGTGTAATATGGATTTGAATGCAACCTTTTACACCGTACTGACTGGTGCCATTCACTCAGCCAAATATCTTATTATGGAAATCGGCATTTGTTGCCATCATGGTTGTATTCAGTAATGTTATACAACTCCCAACTGTCTTTGGCTGGTGCTTAACTTTGCCGAAGCGGATTCTCTTGATGGTTCAAGTTCAGCATACACAGAAGTGCGCACTGTTCCCGAATTGTCTAATTTTGTCACTGGGTTTGAACCCAGAGTGCCCAGACTAGCAATAACACATTTGGCTATGCAACAAGACCAGTATTTATGAAGGCAACTAAAATAGCTACTGATCAGAACGTTGTGTGTGTGTGTGTGTGTGTGTGTGTGTGCGCGTATGTAATATAAAGCTGTAATAGAAAGCTGCCTCTGCTTCCACTGTTTTGACTAATGCACAGTTACACAATATGGCTAACCATCTCACTTGTGACTAGCGAGTGACCAGCAAATGGTTTTCGTTTTTCAAAAATGCGGGCACTATTTTAAAATAGTCTGTATAAACTATAACTGACTTAGGCCTCGTTTACACTGTCAGTTAAATGTGACCCAATTCCGATTTTGTGCTCGTATGTGACACAGATCGGA
>JBBPDE010000002.1:8426004-8440513 GCA_037974605.1 Nannopetersius ansorgii
AAGAAAAAATAAGAGATTTATCTTTTATAAGTATTGAGCTGAACAGCTTTACCTTCAACTATTGAGCAGAAATATTGTCAACTGCTGACAATATTTCTCCTGATTTCCAAATAAAAATATTGTTCTTTAAAGCATCATTTTAAAGGAAATGACAATACATCTAAATAAGAGAAATGATGCAGTGTTTACAGAGCTTGAATAATTCAAAGAAAACAAATCTCTTGTTCACTCTTAAACAAAATGGCAATAATGACCTTTGACGTACTTCTAGTAGTGTTTTGCCATTCAAATGGTCACACTGCGAGAGGAGAGTGTAGATTTCAGTAGTGTTTGTGTTTTTTTCCCCTCATTAAATAAGATTTGAATCAGAATGAGGTAGGAATTTAACAGACTGTGTTCTGTTCTACCTTTGATTCATGGTCTACATCACATATTTGTGCCATAATGTGTAGCTTTGGTTTCATTGTCTGTATGATGAAATGAAAATCATCTGGTGGAAATAGAAATGTAATATTTTAATATCCTTTATTATTCTTCACTGTTCAATGTGATAAACTGTTTTGAAAGATATCTCCCTAGCATGTCTTCCTGATGTCATTCTGCTGAGTTTCACAGTAATGTTTGGATTGTTTTTGGATTTTGTTTACATATATTTGAACTTAGCTGGATATCTAACAGTGTTTGTAGACGAACAGGCTAGTGATGTTTGGTAGGAAGGCTGCATTTTGTCTGGATCATCCATAGCATCTTTACCTCCAGTGTCTTAAAATCAGAGGTGCATGCATATGCTCTAAAAGGATAAGAAGTATTCTTGACGTCACATGAGACCTATGAAAAAGACGGTTCCCACCTCTTAAATCTCAATTGAACTCCTACATGCAAACTGATACACCAAATGCATTAATCAAGTTAGCTATCGTTATGCAGCCAACAGAATTTAATACACCAGGAATGGTGCAAAAACAAACTGTCGTGTAGTTATTGCTTCGAATTAATTATTGAAATGAAATATTTATATATATATAATACAGAAAATAAGATGGACATCACTCCCCTTGAGCTTTTATTTGTGCTGGTTTGAAAACTTTCACTGCTTACAGTATTCAGTCAGAAACAAAAGATTCTGCTCTCTGTTTTTAATCCCAACTATTTTGCCCAATTACACACACAGAAGATTGTTATTCTAGGATTCTTTATTAAAGATTATTGTTATGTATTGAATGATGAATACAAAGAACCAAGTGAGTGCTTCATTATTTTTAAAGAACCTTTTAAATAATAACCTTTAAAACCGTTTCAATAAGCTTTTTATTTGCATCAAAACCAGTTCCATTATTATTCCACTATTCAGTGTTACAGCTCTTGTGAGTACTTCCTTAAGACTGTACATCTGGCAAGCGGAAAGGTTGGGCTATGCCTTCCATCATTCCGTGTGTATTCAGTCAGAATCAGTATCAGAAAACTTTATTGATGCCGGAGGAAATTGCTTACGTAATGACTGCATAGACACACAGAGACACAGTGACAAGAACAGTATAAAATAAAAAAGACTAAATAAAATTTAAATAAAAAGCCTGTAGAAAAAAAAACTCAATATGCAAGAAGCAGTCTAGAAATGCATGTGGTTTACAGGGTGAAAGCAAGAGGTGCACTGGAAACCCATTTTCATACCAAAAAAGCTCTTTTACGATCTGCTAATATATTATCTTGATTTTGTGTTGCAAAATGTATAATGAAAGTAACGTGAGTCAAGTAAGAGCCACTGTGCTGCGTTTGAATGCTGCTGCTTCATCCATATTAAAACATTGTAGCATAATTATGCATTGTGACTCATTGTGCTAAATAGCTGGTTGTCTCTTATTTCGCATGTAGCACTTAATATAATACTGCATTAATGTTATTATTGGTTAATCTTTTCATTTTATTCATAGAGATTTTTTTATTTATGTTGTAACATTGATAAATACAAAATATGGCAAACATGCATTATTGTGTTTTTTATGTTACTTTAGCCTTTGCAGTATGAGCTTCAGGGGAAAAAAAGGAAGAAAAGACAAAAAGGTGTTCCACTAAATTTGACAGGATAATATATACATGTGCAAGTCAATCACTGACAGTTTTTTTTTCGAATGCCAACACGGCCATAGGTGTGTTGTGCCTATATTTGTATCCTTTTGATGTATTTTTACATTTGTTTTTTTTTTTAATAGGTTTAACTCAGTTGGTGGACATTATTCATTATATCTGCATGAAACATTGGCAGTGTAAGAATATTTATGAAACTTGCTTTACTGGGAAGTGTCTATAGCATATACACGTCTTACATCTCATCAGCAGGGAAGTGTAGTTCATTGAACTCCCAGCTGATTGATTCAGTTATTTTTCTTTATTCACATACTTCTCAGCACAGACCTGATTAAAGCGATAATCATAATTAACATAGCAGCTAAGATTTCAGCCAGAGGGCTTTCATTGCACATTAAATAGATGGATTATCTAGTCCCCACTGAGTTCTTCTCATTCACATTGAGAAAAGAGGGTAAATATCACCTTGGCTTTTTAATTAAAAGTAATATGTGGAGAGCAGGAAGGAGATTGCAGATTTATGACATTGCAGCCATTCTCTTAAGTTTATGAAAAGGACAAAAACATTCTTTATTTGTTGAAAGTCGGCTTTGTATGGCAGAGGAATGCGTGGCTCATCTGCATGCTTATTGTTCATGGCGAAACATTTGATTTCCTGAGACTTCTTGTTTGAAAGGCTTGGTTTCTCACCGTGTCTAATTAAGCCTCATTTCTGCATTTGTTTCTGAAGGCCATATTACAATAAAGGGTGACATCTGGAATCTCCAAGAGAAAGCCTTCCAGTGGCAGAAATATGGTCATAATATGGTCATATGATCTATTTGTAAATGAAAAACTAGACCTCGAATTTGGGGTTTAGAAATTGTGTATTTTTGTGGATTACCTTATTACTTTGAACTGCAATTTAATAAACAGTTGTGGGAAAATAATTGGTTGTGCAATAATATGCATACCAATATGCTCACCATATGAGCACTGTGTCCTCTTTATATCCTTGTATCCAAGATCATGATAAATGAGGGCAGTTTTGGGCCATTTGTGTTACAGTACCTTTAGGATTAATGTAAATGACCTCTGTCTTGAATCACTGTCTTGTATTGCATTTTATTAAATAAAAACATTGAGAATAGTCAGAAATATGCAAATCTGTTGATTTGTGTGACATCACAAAAACAGTAGTTTTATTTATGGACTGGGAATGGCACTGGTATTTCATTACTCAACCTCAGTTTATGTATTCAAATAGTACATTTTACATTGAGAAGTCAAAGGTCCAAAAGAACTTCCATTCCCTAACTACAGGGGACAGTCTCCCTGGAGCAACTTGGTGTTAAAGGTGTTGCTCCGGAACCCAGTGGTGGTATACTGGAGGTAGGGTTCAAACCCATGACCACTTGGTCCAGAGGCAAGTATCCTACCCAGTAGGCCACCAGCACCCCCATTAACTAGGCTAACTACCAGAAAAGGTCAATGAGTCTGCATCATTATACCAGTTAGCATTAGCATTTGTGCATTAGCTTATCTGAAGAGGCAGAGTCATCATTTCTCATCTGACATAAAAGCTTTTCTTGACTATTTGTGTATTTGTTTTTTAAATGCACTCCTCTATGAGCTGGTATTTGTTTTTATTATGCTACTGATATTTTAGTCCTCCAACACCGGCATCTAAAAAGTAACCCTGCAATCTGCATTATTTACATTATTCAGTGGTAAACAAATATCTATTAACATATAGATACTTAAATATGCACATCTGTCAATAATCACAACCTTATTTTACCAGTGTGGGCTAGAGAGTGAACTGTACATTTTAAAAGCATTGCATACTACATTTAACGCTGTCTCAAGAAAATATGTTATATTACATTCAAAAATAATGGTGCTGCAAAGAGTTCTTTGGAGTTTTTTGGCATAGAAGAACCCTTTTTGTTTCTCTAAAGAACGCTTCAATGGATGATTCCTTCAGGAGCCTTTATTGAACATGATTAATACAAATTCCTTTATGTGAAAAAGGTTGTTTCAGCCAAAAAGAAAAAAATGTGATTAGATCTAATGATTCATTTTGAGCGGTATTTTAGATGCCTCTACATGGTTTTGCATTTTCTAAAGATTGTTTTGCATTTTCCCGCTTCCTTACTGTGGAATTCTCTATGTTGGATGATGTTTCAGCATGCGTCGTATCATGACTGGTAATTTGGTGCAAGGCAGTGAGAAATGATTTCCTATCATCTTTCAACTGCACAGGCACCATCTGTGTTATTGTGCTTGGTGCATCTCAGACTGCTGAATATTCATCTCTCCCCTCATCTGATTAGATTAGTCCTCAATCAGTTTGTGAGTGGAAATGATTCTGTAATCGAGAATGCAGTTTTATTAGGATAATCACAGTTTGTTGCAGATCCTCACTCCCTTGCGTTAAATGTGTGACACATGCTAGATGTAGCAGCTTATTGCATTGCTCTGTATTTATTCATGAATAAAGGGAAACTGCTGCATGGATGCATAAGTAGGGATGTGTTTGTCAGTAAGTACAATTTCTCACTGAAAATTATAAAGGCTATTAATCAGCACTTTTTCTGCCGACAGTTTGTTAAGTTAAACTAGATGCTCCTGTGTTGTAAACTGATGAGGCCGTAATTTGAGACATACAGTGTTCTGTTTAAAAAGGCTGTGCTTGTATCTTCTGCATCTTCTCTTCATGTTGCTGTCTTACTGTGGCTTGAATCAGAATCAGAATAAGAAAACTTTATTGATCCTGGGGAAAATTGCTTAAGTAATGACTACAAGAGACAAGTGTAAAGTCGAAATAAAATCTAAATAGGAATCTGTAGGGGAAAATAAAACCTCAATATGAAAATACACTATACTATATACACAAATACTATAGATAAGTAGTTGAGTGAAACCTAGTGACACAGAGGGTAGTTTGGAGTAAGTTATTGCACTTAATAGAGTATCCAGTAGTAATATTAAGTAATAAAAAGTAATATTAACATAAGTAGAGATATTGCACATGAAAACTATTGCAAGTAATATACTGTACATAATGAAACGGTTCTGCACCCATTTAGAAAACATCACATGATATTGCATGTGGCAAGTGAACTGCACATGAGAGATTGCCTGTAATGTTTAACACCCAATAAGAACATTTCACAATATTGCTCATGGTAGACTATTGCACATCATAGTAAAAATCATACGCTCATTCAGATAATGGTAGTTATTGTAATATAAGCCTGATGTATGATAATAGTGTGCAGAAATATCATAGTAAACAAATATATAGTCATGCAAATATAAGTATGTTGTACCGTATGTGACCAATAGACAGCCCTAACCCTAATCCTTCTGCTTCCCACAGCTCAGTGCTGAATGATCTGAAAATACCTATGCATTTAGCACTTACTTCAAAAGGCTTAATTTTTGAAGGAAATGGCTGTCTGCTGTGTGGGGGGGTGTTGCAAACATAAAAAAATGCTGTAAAAAATGCTGTAAGTGGGAGAAAATGCTTAACATTTATTATAAATGACTTAACATTAGGTAGATTAGCCAGTGAACTATGGACTTATTGCAGGGTTCTGTGTGGTGATTGAGTTCAAACTGTGCTTTGGTAAATCATACTGTGAATTCAAGGTTCGTAGCATTTTCTGAATTATGACTTTTCAGCAGTCTTGACTGGTAGCAGACCCTTCACCAAGTAATGGGGTTGGCAGTGCATTCTCGTCAGTTTGCTTGTTTTCATGTTTGTACTTCACAAATGTTATGCAGGCATCCATTTATTGTCTGGTGATTTGATGGACCCTCTCATTCACTATGTACCAAACCCACTTCAGCACACTGAGCTGGAGGATGAATCCTGAGAAAAGCTAGTAAATCTGGTATCGTTGGTACTACCACTCATGCTAATAATCTGCTTTCTACACAGACAGTATTTAACACCAGTAGGTGGTTGCACCTTCTCCTGGTTTAGCCAGGGGTCGACTGACCTGCCTGGAAAGGCTTAAAGCTTTCCTGTGGTGCACTGTTGTCTCAATCCAAGAGGGTCCTGGGTTCTCTCTGTGAGCTCTGATTTGCTCCCAAGGTCCAGAGACATGCACATCAGGTGAACTGGAGCTAAATTGTCCCTAGATGTGAATGTGTGCATAAATATGTTTGTGTGTGTCTGTACTGCTATAGATTTATAGACTGTTGACCTGTCCAGGGGGTTCCTCTGCCTCATTTGATGAAGACTGGGACAGCTTCCAGCAATTCTGCAACCCTGGTTAAGTGTAAATGGCTCATACAATGAATGAGTGAACATCCAGTGGTTTTTCACATTTGTTTTTGAAACCAAAATATTGCCAAATTGGTACCCTTCTTATGAGCTTAACACTTAACCAGAGAGTGTGCTAATGAGAGTATCTCATGCTAATGTACCAGATTTTATTCTTTGTATATGCCCACAGTAGATTCTAATATATCAGTGTCATTATTCGATTTATATAGCATGTAAATAAGTACAGTTGTTTCAATTGTATACATCTAATCAAATATTAAAATGCTTTTACAAAGGGAACAGGTAAATAAAGCAAGACATCAAATAATAAACATGCGGCAGTAACACATGCTTGGATAAAGAAAGGACGATAATTTGCAAAACATCATTGCTAATGTAAGTCAATGTGATATTTAATAATTTAAGTGTTTGTCCAACAACTACTGTAAGGTTGATTAGCCTATTCATGCTTGCAGTATGTAGGCAGCTCATGATAAAGAAAAGGGCATTTAATGGAACAGAGGCAGGAGAAAAAAGCTTGTATTATTGAGGTGATACGAAATAGGAACTGCAAATCAGACAGCATGGTAAGGATGACTACCTTCGTTTGATGACTGTCTTAATTGTAGCAGCATTTTATCTCATGAAGTATAAATGAACACCACTGAACAATTCAGTAGCCACTTAGGATGCCGTCTTTGGCCTAGGATCAGGGCTTTGATGTAGCACACACTCTGGAGATTTGTAAGAAGCTCTGTCACGTGGATCATAAATCTCATGCTAAGTGGCTGTGTTGCAGTTATGGTAATTGATACTGGTGTAGTTAAGGTGCAATGTGACACATTCACAGCATGCAAAATGGCAGCCGATGTTTCGCTTAGACATGTTTTATGTGCTCCTGTGCTCAGCAGATGAGGGTCACCTATGTGCCTCATGAATCTTTAAACAGCTGCTGGGTGCAGGAGTGTCAATGAAGAGATCGCCAAAGCTGGGATCGCCCCCCCCCCCCTGCGTATTATATGTTTCTCACTCCAGCTTCATTGTACTGCAGTAAACATCTGTTGGAGGAGAAATCCAGTGATGACTGTCAAAGTTAACATATTCATTTAAATTACACTATGGTGGTGATTAATTCTTAGTCCTGATTGAACATTCCCAGCTATAAATCAACACAGTCATTTTTGTTAAGGCACAATATAAAGTATTTTGTTTGGTTGTACAGAATAATTCACACACATTTCAAATATATTATGTATACACACTAATATAATGGAAAATAAAGACTCATAAATGGAAATTGCCAATTGTATATTGCACAGATTCAGTAAAAATGTAATGCGATTCTTGAAGATCTGCATTAGTAAATGCAGAACATTACATAATTAGAGTCATAATTGAAATGGATATTAGTTTTTTCTTTTTTAACTGAAGAAGATAAAAAGGACTGGAGTCTAGAATAGATCCCTGGGGGACACCCCAAGAGACTCCTATGGGAGAGTAACCAGCATGAACAGTTTAGGATCTTTTGAAGAGGTAATTTACAAGCCACCCAACAAACTCATGGCCCGAACCTATACTCTGTCGTCTAATCCACAAAAGTGAAAGGTCGAGATTGTCAAATGGTTTTCATAGGTGAATAAATAGAGGAGCATATTGGTTTTCTTACCATTGAAATAGTCCCTTATATAATTCTGAACCAGCGTTAGGTTAAAGTGCTACGACGATTTGTTTTATAAGTGTCGACATTACATCTAATTCTACCACTGTCACTAAAATACTAGAAATGGTTAAATATGGCACTACAAAATCGGACATGTCTTTCACAGTTTTCTGTTGCATCATAATGACAATTCATCCACTTAGTCACTGGCAGGTTTTATGTTTTTGTATTTCTAGGCTTGTTTTGTATTTTGTGTATTTTGTGTGCAATCAATATGAGATATTTCTATATACAGTAACCACCCGCACGTTTGCGGATATACAGAAACCTCTGCACATTTCTGGAAACTGCAGATATCCTAGTTTTTACTTTTGTGATGTCTGAGCCTCCTCCGCAAGCCCCCTTGTCCATGTGCGGTTAGCAAGGCATTCAGACACCTGAATGGAATGAGCCTCTGCTACTCAGCACCGCGTCCAAACATAAACCACTAGAACAAGGACAAGAGGGCATGCCGGACAAAGCCTGGGCATCACAGTCAGCTGTACTCAGAGGTGGGAGGTTTGAAAGTAGACAATCTGAAAACGTAATGTGTTCTCGTGTCTTTTGTTTTGTTCTTCCTAAAGCCCTGTATTAAACCAAAGAAAATGACGGTGCATGTGCATGAATTACAGTGCAGTCTATATAGGGGTAATTTACATTCTAGGACTTCGGGAGTTCAGGATACATTGTACAGTATGAATATGGATTTAGCTTTACATTTTCTTTGAGTAATGTATTAAACTGAGTTTAAAATTAAAGTGTTTTCGGAGCATATTTAGGGTGTACGCTATAGGAATAAGCATTTTTAGGCATTTTTTTAACCACGTCTCATGTTTGCGTTTTTTCACTATATGCGGGTGCTCTTGGAATGTACTGTATGCATATTTTGTCGAAGGACTCCACTTTTTGCATCCGTCCTTTCAGAAGTCCTCTACAGAGTTCAACCCCCACCATCTCGTCGATTGTCTAGCATCAGTTAATTATGTTGTCATGGATCTGGTAATGGAGCTCTATAGGTGAGCCAGTTATCACTTTAGGAAGACTGGCCCTCTCTTAGTCTACTGATTGAATATCCACACTGTAAATAAAAAAAAAGTAAATAAAAATTCCAAGTATTCATGGACCCCAAACCCTTGAAATCAATAAAAGTTCAAAATCAAGTAAAAGTTTATCTTATAGCAATGAATTTAATGGCCTATAGCAACAGAGCCAGTGCCAGTTTAAGATCCCCACATACACTTGTTTAATAACATCATATGAAGTCTGGCAAACTGACAAGAACTCATATAATTTCTAGTCATATACATTTGTTAAGTGAATTAAAGTCTGTGCTCTGTGGTCAAGGCTGTTTATTGTTGCTATAGGCTAGTAATTCAGGTAAGCTAATTTGTTTGGCAGAGATTCTGCAATATAAACAGTAAGTTAATTAAAAAACGTAAATGTGTCCTAAACAATCCAGGCCAGCTCAATAATGACTGCATTGCTCCTAACTATTGTGAATTGTTTTTTGTCGTACAGATGATTATTACATAACCTACATAATTTAGCGTCACATTTTCTACTCAATAAATGGGACACAGCAGAACTGAATTGAACAAAATTGTTTGTGAGGTTTTAACTGATGTAAAATATTGCTTCATTTATTTTGCTTTGGTTCAATTGCGGAAGCCTTATGAAGTAATGTTTTTTTTCCATAAATTCAGCCTTAGTCATAGTCTCCATTCCAGTCATTCACTTTTGGAAACCCTTTTTTGTCTAAGCTTAGACTGGTTCTTGACCTGGAAAAGGTCCCAAAATATCTTGAAGCTTTTTATGCATTCTTTATAAAATTCTTTATCACGGGTGCAAAAATTGGGAGAGATTCACTGTGCAAGTTTGAGCAGAACATTCAGTGCATCCTCTGAAATGTGTTAGTTACACTAAGGCTAGACTGTCCACACACAGCCTGCTGCAAGATGAAGCTCGAGTCTATTTTCTCCTATGCTGAAATCCAGCCCCACCTGCGAGATGCATTTTCACCTTGACTAGGACATAGCCAGGGCGATTGAGCTCATACTTCACTAACCACCAAGGATAAATGTTTCAACTGGACAATTAAGTCATCGTAAAAGGGACATAAAGATCCATCTTCAATATTGATTTTTCTAAATTAGAATAAATGACGCAATGTAGAGTTATTATTTTCGTAATAATGGATTAAAATGTGCCAGAAGTTTTGTTTCAGTAGTAGTAAGGCTAATACCATTGCTACTTGATATACTTCTGGTGCAATGTTTAAAAATGTGTCATGTGCTGAAATCAAGTAAAGTAAAGTGGCTCATATGTGAACACACCATAGCACACAGTGTGAGCAATGTGACATATTAATCCATTCACCAAGTGCAGCAGGGGATTGCTGTGTGTGGGGCTGGTACTTTGCTCAAGGGAAGCTTGGTGATGATGCTAGAAGTGCTGGGATTCAAACCCACAGCCTTCTGATTGCAGGGGCAACACCCTGACCACTAGGCCATATGGTGAATTTCAATATATACTGCAATTTATTACTGTTGTCTGCAAAATATGCTGCCAGAACAAAATTTTGATTTTGTTGAGGTGCATATGCTTTTGTACTATACAGTGTGCTCACCTGAACCATATTTGGGTTTTTGAAGCATAACATAATGGTCAAGTTGACAGATACATATTTAGTAGATGTTCTTGTTTAGTAGTGGAGTGTAGCATTTGGAGTCTTGCCCAAGGTCTCTTATTGTCCTAGCAGTGATGTCCCGGCATGGATTGGGAATTGAAGCATGGTCTTGCTTATGTAAGGCAACAAAAACAAAGAAAAAACTCACTGGACCTGTACTGTAGCTTGTGCTTGCGTCTGCATTTGACTCAAACTATAAAGAAACCACTTAAGTGCTTAACTGTGTTCTTTTCATTTCCCATCCTAAATGAAATCAAACAAAAACAGTCGTCATCTCTACACCATGATCCGCCTGCTCAGAACCAAAGCTTGCCAACGGCAAAGTCGCATTAGTTATTCTACATTAGAGAAGGCATCGGCCGCCATGCAAAATGAAGATGTATAAGGATGAGGAAAAGAATAGACACCTCTATGAATGAGAGAGCCATTTCCATTACACCTCAGAAAACAGCAACAAGGGAAGGAATTTTGCCCCTGAAATAAATAATGCATGTTTTATAACATTGAACTATTTTATATTGTTTATTCTATTTAATATAGAATAATGACTGCATTGCAAATAATGACTGCATGCTTGGGGCGCAGTTCATGAATCTTCTTGAGAGATAACTGCTGGTTGTGGAAAGGCCCTGCATGAGCTTAGTATGTATAAAATGTGCTTCAGTCATAATTAAGCCTGCCATGATCATTGACAGTTCTTTGCCATGTGATTTATATACTTGTTTTGTTCATTGTGTTTATCTATTAATGTACAATCTTAAGTGTAATACTACATTTTTGACACCTGTACAATGTGACTTTACAGTACCTTACAATACAATGTGACCTGAAAATATTATTCAGTAGATATACCCTCTTCTACAATATTAAAGAATATCTGAATATCTACTATACAAACAGAACAAACAGGCTGGCTTAAATAAGCTACATTAATTAAGTGATTGGGTTGTTAGAAGCGCTGTCATCAGACGAAAGGCAATCTGTAAATAAAGAGACAAATTTAAATGTTAAACACACAAGCTGGTTTTATTTGAAATAGTTAATGCTTAGGTGCAATCAGCTTAAAGAAAGAAATGGAACTTACCTGGGATCATCTTCTAAAACAGAATTGATATTTTCAGTGGAGAAATGATATTCTCAGTAGACACTAGACTTTGCCTGGTGTGCTTATGTGCTGGTGGCCTAATAGTTAGAAAGTTGCCCTTGTGGTCAGAAGATTGTGGGTTCAAAACCCCAGGTCCCCACACACATTGCTCCACAGGCACCCCTCATTGGTGGCTGCCTCCTGCTTTACTTGGCAAATGGGTTAAATGCAAGTAATGTGCTGTGTTCACACAACTATAAAGGGCTACCTATACCTTTTACATTGGTCAAATTTGGTCAAATTTCTTCCATAAAACCAGAAGTGGTGTCATCACACATGCTGTTGGGTTCTATATATGAATGTTGGCTTCATTAACTTGATGCTGTCAGTCCAGTAAAGAGATTGAATACAGTTTGAACCCCAAACTTGTACTGGATTATTACAGTCCTTATTTTATAAAAATGTTAAAACCTTTTTTTTTTTTTCTTTGTTTTGTTCTTTGAGAATATTGAAGGTTAATAAACACCAGCATGTCTCTTTTTCTGCTGGTCTGTCACAGCACTGAGGGTAATTAAGAATGAACAAGTTTCACTTTAGTTATGGTTTTGCACATTCACCAGTAAACCAGATTCATGATTCATAAATGAGCACCCTTGCACCTAGAATGTTCCCAGAACTAGTGCTTTCTGGCATTTGCAGGGATTTACTACTATGTTTAGCACCAACAAACAGTTAATAAATCATTTACAGAATACCTTATCAACATGTTCCGTGAATACATTTACATTTCTTTTAGCTTGCATAAAAATAATGTTAATACAATTGTATTGTTAATTGCTTGCTAATAGTTTAGCTTCTAGCTATTACACTTATTTAATCATTAATAAGCAGACCTTAAAACATTGCGGTTTTTGGTTCTGTAAGACATGCTTGAATATATACATTTTCAACTCTCTTTTCACTTAGATTAACCAGAGCTACACTGACTGAAACACCCCTAATTCCCATTGAGTTTGCTGGTGAGAAATAATTCAATTCAAGCTGAATAACTGTGATCTGCTTCAATAAGTACAGTAAGGCAGTGGTGTACTGACTGTGAAGGGCCTAATCCTAATGTGACTTGTGATTTATTCTTATCTCCCTTTTAGGCGCCGCAGAGGTGATAGTCAGATGTCCGCTCAATCACATACAGTGCACTGGAACGAGAAAGTGCATTCACTTCAACAAGCTCTGTAACGGAGCCAAAGACTGTGAGGATGGCTTTGATGAAGGGGTTCACTGTAGAGGTAGGGCACTGATTCTTCATTCTCTTTCACTGCACATATAGCAGATCTTATGAGCTGTCACTGCGTCCAGGGACGAGGGAAGGCATTTAAAGCTTGGGCTACTGAAATTTTAAGCACACTATATGTGGTTGTTTAGATAATTTATGTCAAACTGAACAGATCTTGAGCAATCTCAGGTTAGAGGATGTTAATATTGCAAATATTGCAATATTGCAGAAGGAGACAAAAAAGCATGTCACCTATACAGCCACTGCTCAGTCTGCTCTCTCTTGAGTGTAACTTCATGCAGATTATGCTGGGTAGTGGCCAATCAGATAGCTGAGATGTGATACAATTTCTTGTCATTCATGTGTTTTTCATGCCCATGGTCGCATAGACTTTGTGCTGAGATCTGTGTGGAGAAACTTGAATGCAGATGGGGCAGGATACAAATTAATGAAGGAGGTAACATGTCAAAATCTGTAATGCTGGTTGACCGTTGACATTTACATTTTATCTAAACTAATATTAGGCTTGTTGTCGCATGAATTTAACTGGAGCTGGGAGCTAGCCTGAAGCTTTAAAAACATACAAAAATGTATTTCAGCAACACACCTGGGTTGAAACCTGCCTGCAGGAAAAGATCCCCAGATAAAGACTAGAGCAGACCCCCAGACAGGCCACATTTTTGTGCTGTCTGTCTCTTTGGAGCAAAAGATGTGGACTGTCTGGATAGGCCCCGAGGACTGGTTTAAAAAACCACAGGCCTAAATTATACACACAGGCAGGATTTTTACTGTGAGCACTGCAGTGTTATGGTACAACTCTGATCTCTCACACAATCGGAACCTTTGCTGTGGAAAAAATAATCAGTCAGAATCAGAAAACTGTTTTGATCCCGGAGGAATAAATATAAAGTCTGAATAAATAAATAAGAGTATTGTTTGAATAAATAAATACAAATTAGGTGAAAATCATAAAGCAGTATTAAATAGTGGGGCTCTGCATGTTATGACATAGATCTGTTCCTTTGAAAGTGATGCAACTCAAAGTCAAAACACACCTAGCCTAGATCACTTACCTATTCTAACACAGTTGTAAAATTCTAAAAACACAACGAAGCCACAGAAAAAGGAAAAGGCAAACTAGTTTGTCCGTCAGTATGAGGTTAGCAGTGTAAGTCGAGTGGGCGTAGGGGTGGGAGTGGGAGATGTAAATTTGTATGTTGGACCCCCTGTATATGATGGAGCTATTAATGGAAATAAAAACAACAGATACATAAAGTGCTTTTATCTTCCATTAGATTCCAATCAGGATTGCTTAAGTGTAGTAAAAGCTCATGTGTTGTTTCTAAATACAGAATAGCATATGTTTCTCTCACTCTAGAAGGTGTGTGTGTGTGTGTGTGTGTGGGGGGGGGGGGTGTTCTTAG
>JBBPDE010000002.1:8453279-8470469 GCA_037974605.1 Nannopetersius ansorgii
ATTTGAGCCTGCAGCCTGTGTATGGGGCCTGAAATCCCCATGTAGCAGCTTGTTATGCCTGAGTGGTGTGTCTGAGTCACTTGGGTTTTCTACAAAGATGCCACTTTTGTCTCCTGCCAAGCACCAGCAACAATAACTGAACAACTTCAGCAAGCCATATAGGACAGAAAATAATCTGCTCCTGTGAGTGCTCCTTTTGTGGCCTCTTAATGCTTTACTTGGATATTGTACATGTGTGCCGTTGTACTGAAACAGTTGCTGGGCTACACTGAGGAACACTGAAATGGGAACAAGCTTCACAAAACCTTAGTATTGACTCAGAAACAATACATTTATTGTAGGTTGAAATATTAGGTTGTAGAAGCTGTACTTTCGAAAGTTTTCGAGAGTTAAGTGGCAATTTAAGAGGGTGATGCCTCGACTTCTCCTCTTTCAGAGTTTTCAAATGAACAGTTACAAGTGTTCTTGTAATTTCATTGCCTTGTTTCTGTCTGAAGCAACTCTCTGATTCTGCTGCATGCAGCTCTATTGATCCCCGCCTCTGGCTCTAGACTGTCAGCGCACACACCCGCATGTCGCTGCGCTGATGGCTAAGGAAGCAGCTCGAGGAGGGCGAAATCAAAAAGCAATTTACATCTCTCTCTGTCTCTCTCACTCTCCCTCCCTTTCCTGTCTCTCTTTTTCTTTCTTTCTCTCTCTCTTTCTCTCTCTTTCTCTGTCTCTCACCCATCCTCTTTCTTTATATTCTTTTCCCTCTGCAGAGCTCCTGTCAGCCTGTCACGAGTTGCACTGCCGATACGGCTGCATCATGACCAGGAACGGCACTTTCTGCTTCTGCGCAGACGGCTTTGAGGTGGGCGAGGACGGGCGCAGCTGCAGAGGTACGTCTCCTCAGGGCCGAGCAGCTCCAGACTTCACCGCTGGTCATTATGAGGAATGAAGGATCAGCTGAAGGAGAGGAAACATGGGCCATCTGTCTCTAGGGCATCGTCTTACACATTCTGTCTATGTTTATTTGACACATGGCATTGACCACCCATGCTTTTGGGGGGCGGGGGTGGGGCGCTTTGGTCTCTCTGAAACAGCTTATTCTTACAGTGCTCTTTACATTCATTTGCACTTTTGTTTAATAAGAGTGAAAAAAGCTGATTTTTTTCCCTCTGCTCACTCAATACTCACGCTTGAGAGAAAACACACTCAGGGCCAGATGTACATTTCATATGCAATATACGCCCACAATGAACCTGAATTTATCATCCCATTTACTAAGGCTTCGGCTTATTATGCAAACTGCGCTTAGTCTTGCCCATAAACTGTGAAATCATGAGGTACAGGGTTTAAAATACAGTGAAATGATAGAGCTATTGGCAAAAGTTCAGTGACATTCCTCACATTCACTCAACAGCACGGCCCATGCCAAAATGCCCTCTGCACCTTTTACTAACTATTATTCTATTATCCTGCTTTTTATTTTATGTTCTATTTTCATTGTCTCAGAAGTGATTCAGGGTTACATTTCACAGCATTGTGTGTGTGTCAAATAAACATCTTCAATCTTGAAGTGCCAGCATTCTTTCCCACTAAGTCCTTCACATGTCTTATTTTACTTCAGCTAAGAGAATAAACATTGTTAGACAAACAAAGATTCCATGTGCATAATAACCTTAACTTTAGCAAATCGCACAGAATGTAATGCACATGTAAACATTCATTTGCATTAAGACGGTAGCATTTTTGCATTTCACCATGTAAAATGAACAGAAAATTAACAGAAAATGTGTTGACTTGTAATGCTTATATATGAGCTCAATGGGCAATGCGTTGTGTGGCATGCAATTTCAACATCTTTTTACTAAGTATGGGGAAAAAATAGTATCTGAATTGTTGTCTGAGGTAAGTGACTGGGCGCTACCAATGCTGTAGACAGTGTTGGAGTATTCCTTTAAAGAACTGTCCACTTAAAGGTATTTATATGGCTCTAAATCAGGGGTGTCAAACTCCAGTCCTGGAGGGCCGTGGTCCAGCATGTTTTGGTGATTTCCCTGCGCAGAAACACCTGGTTCAACTCACAAGTTAATAATCAGGTTTAGAGAGTGTGTTTGAGGAGGAGAACCCTCAAACTGTGCTGGACACCGGCCCTCCAGGACCAGAGTTTGACACCCTTGCTCTAGATATAGATAGCACTTCGTTTGCAAAAAAAAACAACAACAACATTATTGCAGATAACAGAACTCAGACTGTGACAAGTAGTGCTTACACAGAGAAAGCCTTTGTCTTTACAGTGGAGCAGCAGTTCTGTATGAAATACTCCTTAGGCCTTGACAAATCAGAGGAGACTAATCAGTAAATTCATATCGGTAGATTATACTGTGCTCCTTTCTAAACAGGCAAAACTCTGGAGACTGGCCCATAGCGGGACAGGTCCACTGATGTGAGACGGCACTTACAAAAAGCCACGGCAAGGCCACATTAAGCGGGTTTTATGTATTTGGGTCATGTTTGAGCACACCTAATTTGTCATAAGAGACTCTTCCTCTGTGTGCAGATCATGATGAATGCGCGGCGTATGGGACATGCAGCCAGACCTGCATGAACACCTATGGCTCGTATCGCTGCGGCTGCACAGATGGGTATAGCCTGCAGTCCAACAGACACTCCTGCAAAGCCAAACAGGGTAAGCATGATGAATTAATGACCGGAGCTCTGCACGCTTCTCAAATTTATGTGTGCAGTCTCTTTCTTTTATGAACATGTTCTGAGCACAAACAAAGCAGTGTCACCTTATGTGTCAGTATTAGTGAAGTACAGGCCTGCGTAGGGCTGTAATAGACACAGAGTTCAGGATTACAGCACTGATGTAACTTAACTGTAACACTGTTATACAGCAGTGAGCTGATTTGAATTTTTCTTTTGGCAGAAATCATGTGGAAGCATTTTAAGTAGAGGATTCCAACTCGTTTTAACATTCTCCAGACACATAACAACCTTCTGTAGCCTTTGCATGACCTCGAAAACTTTTACATGTACTTTTTAAACCACTCAAATAAACACAGTGTCTCCATGGGAAGGCTACCGAGCCAGAATCGACGAGCCTAAGTGAATAACACATGCTGTGAAAGTGGGAGATCCATTCTGGTAGTCATTGTGTGCATTATTTCAGCAGCCAGTGCCAAACATGCGGTATAGTGTAATCCAGCATTCTTGTCGGTGAATGTTTTCTCATTGCATTTAGCTGAGAACGCCTTGAGTTATGGTACAGTCTGAGCCACACTGCTGGCATCACTTTTTACTCTGGCGAGAGATAGATAATGGAGCCTTTGGCTGGAGATAAGCCAGACATTGAGGATTAAGTGCAGAGTGATTTTATGAAGAGGAGAGCCTGAAGGACAGCTATTCTCTATCTCTATCAAACCCTCCCAATGATTACATGCCTAATGGCACCTGCCTGGGAGAGCGCCTCCTCATGAGTCAGAAATCCAATCAAGTTTATCATTAAATCTGCTGCTTTGTAATGGGGGCTTCACAGAGGAACCACTGACTGCAATTCTAGATTGAGTCGGGCGCCGGTTAGCTAATATCTGCTGGTAGTTTTTAATCAGGCGACCAAATGTTGTTCAGGGCAGTGATGGATTGTTAGATTTTGGCCGCTGTTTGCTTAGGTGAACAGAGCTGAGTGGTCTATTTTGTCACTCACCTGCTAACAACCTGCTAGACTTTTGTAAAGGTTAGGGAGAGTAAGTTAATTACTGTGATTATGGAGCTGCCTGATGCCATTTCCAGGCTTTCCATGCATTTTTCAGTAGCCCCACAAAGAAAACCTCTTTGGTTCCCAGGCCCATATGTCAGGTGAAGACTTTTTTTTCCTACTGATGTAGGAAGTATCTGTCTCTGAATAAATGAATCATGCTAAGCATGGCACAAACCATGAATAATGAGCCACAATATGTGCTGCCTTCGAAACCACAATGGTTGTGTTGTGCACAGGAGTTTGTGACCTAAAAAAAAGATGAAGTGCCCTTGTATATTTATTGGTCCAGTGCATTGGAACCCGTTTGCACATATGTGGGGAAATTGAATGGGGATTAAGGCACTGTACACTCTGTGGGAAATAGCTGCAAGGCACAGCACACCTTGCTAGTAGATGGTGCATCAGGCCTGCTTTTAATCAATGTGACTGTTGTCCTAGGAGGAATAAACTGAATATCATTACCCATAAACTTAACTGAACTCCCAGCTCACCCACATTAATATTAATTTAGCAGAAAGAGGTTGTAGTGCGAGGATAACTATGGGGTTTCCATTAGTTATAAAAGCTCATGCATATGAATTGTAGTGCAACCCCACTCCCTGGCCATCAGATGGAGACTGGCAGAGTATGAAAAACCCATTAAGGAAGTGAATGTTTAATAAGTTTATTTATATATATATATATATATATATATATATATATATATGTATCTCATCATGGTAAAAAAAAGAATGGAAGTTTCATCAGTTTGTTCTATACGTCACATGATTCCTTTTTTTTAGTTTCTGTCATATAAGTTAGTTATTTAGTGCTTTCAGTTTATTCTATTTTTAATTTTCTTGCTGTATATCCCACGCATGATCTTTATTTCATTCCTACCGTTGCAGTAAAAAGAGAATTGGGAAAAAAAAAAAAAAATTCTGCATGGACCGAAGCAGTCCCCATCAAGCCTCTTGTTAGTTAAGCATTCCTTTATATACAACATTCTCTCTTTTGTCTGGCGCACAGCCATCTTAATGAGTGCCTGGGTGGAAATGTTGAGGAAGGCACTTAGAGTTTAAAAAAAAATTCCATGTTATCTCAGAGAGTAATTGCCAGCCCTGGCTACGTGATGTTGAGGGATTACATTCAGTTTGAGTACTTTAGGAAGTGAACAAGTTGATTTATAGCATGTATTAGAGTAGTGACCCTGAGTTGAACCTCTTTGGCTCATAACTCATGGCTCATGACTTCTATAGAACTTTTAGGAAAAATAATAAACATAATGCTGCGACATAAACAATACTTTCGTGATTTCACTTATCTCAGATATATGCCCAATAATAGACATGCCTGGATTTGTAAATGCCTGGCTATTAAACACTGAAGGCTTAGGTTGCAAGAACATGAGCCTGAAATTCATTAAATATGATTAGAGTTCAGATGTTAATGGTTTAAATCTCTTGAATCTAGCAAATTGAAGATTTTCCTAAATGCACGCACCAAAATAAGCTCTGAATCAAAGGCCATTGTCATTCTAATGCACAATCATTGGAGCCTGTCATAGCTGATGGGCTCATTGTGGTTGTGATTTTTTGAAGAATGTAGCAGTGAGTGCAGTGGAGTCTACTTAAAAGAATGCATCTAATTTGTCAATGTCTTCTAAGAAACTTGGCCAGACCTTGCTTTTTAAATAAGCCTCTTCCACTCCCAGCCTGAAATTATGTCCAATTTTTGACAGCAGTGTTTATGATTAGCATTTAACTGAACAATTAGCACTGGCAATTTATCAGCAGCAGCAGCAAAATCTAGTTGCTAGTCTGTGTTCTCGCTCCGCAACTCAACCCTGAAATATCTCACCAGACTGAAAGCTTCACGTGCCTGGAGAATGTTTGACTTCATGCTGACTTGTCACCATTTCTGCCTTCCTTTTATTTCAGAGCCTGGTGAGAGCCCCGCAGCGCTACTGATTGGAAGCTTGGATAATATTGTAATCACAGCTCTAAATGGATCCAGGGTGCAGACGCTAAAACTCCTGGACACAAATGGGACCCACGCCTTAGACCTCAACCACAATGAAGATTCTGCATGCTGGGTCACATCCTCCGAGTCCACTGGACATCTCTGGTGTGCCAAGATGAGGAAGCCAAGCGGCTTTTCCAAAGAGCGAGAAATAAAGACGGTTCAGAACCTTCATAGTAAGTGACTGGTTGTGCTTGAGAATCCAATGTCACTTAATGGAGTTTATAGAAACCCCCTGACTAAAGCAGCAGGTGCATATTAATGCTTGTTAAGGTATATAATAGGGCAGTCATATTTCTAAGATTGAACCCATTATAAACGGCATAGATCCATTTTACTTTTCAAATAGCTTTCCGTTATACACTTTAAAGGTTGCCATGGCTACACTGACCTGATCACACCAACTGGATTTAAACACAATTCAATGTGATCTTTCTTTTATTGCTCCACTGTATTTATTTATTTATGAATATTCAGTTTCAAATGTATATCTCAGGCATGCTGATGCATCTTTGTCTTTGTACACCTCCGAATAATTCAGCTGAAGCACAGGAGGTTCTCTGCTGTTATGTACATTTCCCTCAGAACAATCTTCTTTGTTTATTTGCTGAACGATCACCGCCAAATGTTTCTTGCTATTTTTTCATATTTCTATTTACATGAAATAAGCTGCAGGGAAAGCTGTGTTTTTAATCTTCTGCTGGAACAGAACCAAACAGAGATGGCTGAGCAGAGCAGCAGTCTTTATATCGTAATAAAAAGTGCATTTTGGTGTGATGTTCAATACATATGTTTTAAAAGGCAGTTACTTTTTAAACTTTGTGTTCATTTTCTGTCTGAAATGTACAGAATTATCACCCGAGATATCTGCAGGAGTTGCATCAATTGTTTTACAAAGCATTTGATGCAATTGGCTCAAAACCCTTTCTGTGGTTCTGAAGCAGAGTGAATGAAATATTAATGTACGCTCACTTCTGATATTTCGGAATGTGACACGGGAGTTCTGGTTGAATCTGTTCAAATCTTTGCCTTATTTCCTGTGACAGATTGCCATCTGAGCCCAATCCGCAAGCCTGTTCAAAACTCTGCTGTAACCTGGGGTGAATTGGAAGCTGTGCATTGAAAGAAAGAAAGAAAAACAATCATGATTAGATTTATTTTTGCTGGCGCATGGTAATTGTTTGCACCTGACTGGTCAAGACGAGTAGCCATTATGATATTTGATGAGCTCACATGTCTCCCTTGGTACATGAATCATTCTAAAAGCTCATGAGAAAGCATTGCAATTGTCTATTTGAGATGTGCTAGTCTGAAATCAGAGTGCATTTGTGATTGTTTTTCCTTCACTTATGCACTCTCTGAAGATGAGGCCAAAGCCCTCGAGGCCTAAAAAGTGGGATTTTGTTGCCATTTTTAAAGATTTTTGTTTTGCCAAGTACTGTGTATCACTACGATTGTACTATGTTGCATTGAGTCCTAATGTGGTCACCAACATGACATGCACTGGATTGAAAACATGTATTTAATTTTTTTTTTTCTTTTAGATGTTGAACAAATGGCAGTTGACTGGCTCTCTGGAAACTTCTACTTTGTGGACCGAGCGGGTGTCAGGATATTTGTTTGTAGCCGGAACGGAGATACTTGCGTCACCATAATAGATCTGGACCTGTCAAATCCAAAGGGAATAGCTGTGGATCCTCTCATGGGGTAGGTGAAATATGCATGAGGCGCCTTGAGTACAACAAAGCAGGGCCATTCTGAGCCAAGATAATGCTAATTATTAACTGTCTAAATGTTTAAACTCAAACATGCCCCTTGATTCGGAGTCTTTAAACATTTATACAAATGTCTTGAATGCAGCAGTCCCCGTGCTAAATATTTGCTCCTCTCCGTGAACGCGTCTGCCTGTGCAATTTCTCAACATCGCGTCCTGACAAGAGCCGCATTAGCATTCCGTGATTTATCCTGCATCACGCGGGATAGAAACGCCACTGCAGAATTCTGCTTTGTGGATTTTTTTTTTCTCTTGTTCTGACAGCAGAAATACACTCCTGAAACAGGCCTGTGGATTCTACGTGTTGAGTGGTAATTGCGGAAATGTTTGGGAAGAAATGATTGAAAGAATACAAAGGCTCCGTAGAGCAAAGAACGGCAGCGTGATTATTCCACTTATCAGCAGCTAAAAGGGGACTCAGTGGTAATATTCCCAGTGAGCTGAAACTAGAAGCTCAACATGGTCTGGGTACCATTATATTCATGAGAGCACAAGGACAGACAGAGCACGGAGACTTGGTGCAGGTTTTTAATGAGGCTCCCTAAAGTAAAAGGGAAGCTTAGTGCCACTGTTTAAGGCTGCAGTGAAAACCAGTGAGAGAAAGAGAGAGAGCGCTCAGGACAGAGAGCATACTGCCTTGGAGTGAATGCGTGTCCTGCTCTTTGTTGTTGCTTGCTGCAAACAAAAAAAAAAAAAAAAAAACACTAATGTTTGAATATCTGCCCATTTTTCTCTTTCCACTGGCCTTCAATGGACTCTAAAATCAGTTTCATGTTTCAAGAGATGCTTCAGCGCAAAAATACAAAGCACACTTTTTTTATTGAGCAGATATACATATGCAACATTAAAAACTTCTAAAACTCATTAATGCGTTTAAATTCGAAGCCGGCAGTTTGTACTCCTCATTCAGCGGAGCCGCTTCATACATATTAATGGCTCTTATTCTTTATATTTGTGATGCACCGTGGTGCCTTCCAATAAAGTGTGCACTGTAGGTCTGAGGCGGCATGCGTTCATTGACATTCATAAGGGCTCTCGGAATATCAGCACTGATATCCTGTATCAAATTCCAGCTTAGCTGATCTCCAGAGACTATAAAGCAAACCAGAAACAGCACCTCTCCTCTTAGATGTCTTAAGAACACACAAAGCATCTCAGAGGAAAGAGTGTTTATCTAGGAAGTTATTTCACCGCACCCTGCAGTTCCGTGGTTATTTGAGGAGCCTTGCACAACTTCAAAGTCCAAAACGAACAGAACCACATAATCACTAGTTCAGCTGAAAACGTTGCCAAAACGTTATGTATAGCATTTAATATATTATTTTTATATTAAAGGTTATATTTTAAATAAACAAGTAAAGAAAAATGTGAAAAATGTTACATTATGTATAGTTTCTCTGGACGTTCTTCATACTCTCGAACCAGTCCTCTGCGATCTGCAGGCTGTCCAGATTACTGCTGAAACACATCTGATGCAACTGATCTATTTTTGACAGATCTTTTGGTGTCTTAGAACAAAAATAATCATAAAAACATGCTAAACTCCAATCCACATTTCACCAACCTACTCTATAGCATCACTTCAAAGAACCCTTTCTGCAACCTATTTGAATGAACACTATAAAACTCCCTCACTCACCTTCTGTAACCACTTAATCCCCACTAGGGTCACAGTTACCTGGAGCCTATCAATGGGCACAAGGCAGGGACTGTAAAACGATCTTTAGTAATAATCTGACAGTGAATTCTTCAGAATAGTGTTGTTTATTTACAGTTCTTAATTGGTATTTCATGGTTGTATAATTACATAATACAGTGGAGAGCAGCAGATACCTTATTTATGTCATAGGTGGCACAAAACACCATCATGATAAAAAAAAATAAGCAACTAATGCATTTAAATGCAAAACTCCTATGAAAGAATCTGATGAAACAATACAAGCTGATTAACAGAAACAGGCTCGATACCGAGTGCAACAATATTTCAGAAGCAGGCTGCTCAAGCCTGCTCAAATTAACTGTCACTTTTCCAATATGCCAAAATACCAGCGTACTGCAGCACGGTTTGACATTTTATAGGGCCATATCCGACATTTGTCTTGTTCTTGGGGTCCATTTATGACATTTGTATGATTTTATTCACCAAAAGGAGTTTAAATGTATTTGTTCTGATTGGCTGCCCTTTAGTGTGCTTCATTTAAAAAGGAATCTGGACTAAAAACCATCTCTTCACTGGACAAAAATGTGTGGGGTTAAGCTGCTGCAATCCATTTTTATTGCATTACAGGAACAGTGAACTCAAATTGGATTGTTTTTGCATAAATGGGCTGTTAAGACTACAGGATAAATGGTACATTTTCGAACTTTATTAGTGTTTATGCACGGCCTCAGCCGATGATAAAGCCCCTTTATGTTTATTGGTTTTTAACAATGGTCTAATCAATAGTACACAGTAACAGTGTAATTATGTACCCTTGAGCAGCTAGAAATATAGGCAATACTAGGTCAAGGTTTACAATGTAGAGTTGAGAAATGATAATGCACATAAATGTATAATTGTTAGCTCAATATATTGACAGTCTTCACAGGGTGTGAATTATCTAATTATGATTTCATAAGGAAGCTATAAAGTGTCAGAGATGAACTGGATTGACTTTAGGTATTTCTTTAGGATTCCATATTTTGTCTTTTAGCTTTTAGCAGGTACCATACAGTGTAGCTCTCATTTTCTCTAGCTTAGAGAAATATAAGAGATCTTTCAGGCAGCAAAACGGTGTTGTTGGGTGGATGACTTCCATCTCAGTGAAATCTAAGCTTTTGGACTTATATCCGGGTATTGAAATCCAAACAAAATTGTTGTTGGAATAGGAATAATGGGGGGAATGTGAAATTAGGAGGCTGGAACTTGCTGCCATCAGTCAAAGAAAAAAAATGTGTGGGTAAATTTTACAAACCTTTTCCTCTCTTCCTGTGAATACAGTGGAGAATGTCTGACTGTAAGAGACCATGTTTGGCACAGAAGGAGAAAGAATGTGCTCAGAATTTTCTCCCAAATGTCTTTGTTAAGATCCAAACTCCCACTCCCAAAGGCACTTAGTATGAGACAGAGAGTGATAAAATACCTTATTCACTACCAACAGTTTTTTTGAAAGGTATCTACTTCCAGGATTTCTAGTTTAGTGGAATGTGTTACCAAGGACAAAACAGTAGATCTGCAAATCTATTGGTCTATTATTATTTGTTTTTCAAATAGTTTAAATGGGGTAAATGATCCATGAATATACATGTGACTAAAAGAAGTGTTACTACTTGTGCCCATGATGAGAAATTCTTAACTATTAGTTGTAAAGGGAAGGAATGGTTGTGATAGATGAGAGCGAGAAAGAATAAATAAGAAAAAAAGTGTGACGGCCACGATAAGTTGGAGGACCTAGGGATCGAACCCATGTGAATCCCACAGAACCCATTTCATGGGGAGCTGACTGGTTTAGCCATAAGAGCAAGTCAAAGGATAATGAAACAGGATATGCTATGTATATTTGAAATACAATTAAATTAATTAAAAACATAGATGGATGGATGGTTGGATGGATGGATGGATGGATGGATGGATGGATGAATGGATGGATTGATAAAGAGTGAAAAAGGGATAAAAAGGAAAAGGAGGAAGAGATAAATGATGAAAGGAAAGGTATGTAAAAGGAAGAGTACATAGGAACAAATGCAAGAAAAGACTAACACCATGAGTCAATGGATGAGGGGAATGTGGAAGGAAGGAGTGTGGCCAAAAGAAAAATAATTTAAATAAATAAATAAATACAATTGATTAATTAATTAATTAATTAATTAATTAATAAAGAGAAAAGTGATGGGTGAAGGAGAATGTGAGGAATAGGGAAGAAAGAGCTGGTGCAAAACCAGTGACTGTGGAGTGACAGATATGAAAATATATGTGTGTGATGAAAACTACCTGGGAAGTGTGAGTTGCTAGCAAAAAAATAGAGGATGAGAAACGAAAGGAGAGAAATAGCTTGGCAAAATACAGGGAAAAAAACTCAGAAAAGCAAGGAAGGCTTTGTAAGGACTTCTAATAAAATGTTGAGTGAACTCCTGACTGAGCGTTGGAGCGCTGTGTAGATGGGGTTTAAATAGTGTGAGGGATTAACAGTGGAGGTAGGAAAGAGAAAGGATGGGTGAAAAGGATCGGAAAAACACATCACCCGTGCAGCTGCCTGGGACACTGCCACTGGGAATGTGACATCATTGCTTAAGTTGAATGCAGATTTTAATGTTAAATATGACTAGTATGTTTTCAGTGCGGTTTATAGTAAAAGGTTTTCTAAAAGAATATTAGTGCTTGCAGTTAGGGCAGTTTACAAGGGACTGATTTCAGTCCTAAGCCAGATAGGATCGACATTTGAGCTGCCAACCCACAACCAATAGTAGAACTAAAAACTGGGTCTCTCTAAATTATTGTCTGTTCACACACTCTATGAAGCTCTGGAGTCCAGCCCCATCAAAGAACTCCATATATGATATATATTTATTTTTAATTAAATTGCTACATAAAACAAGAGATAAGGGGGATAGTGACTGCCACTTTAGATCTTGTTTCATTCTCGTTAAGAGAAGCTCAAAGTTTGCTCTACAAAACACCTAAATACATAAAAAATCTATTTCAAATGCTGGTTTGTGGTCAGGCACAGCTATATTTAAAGGAAACAGCTCACTTTTGTTATAATGGAGTTTGTAACCAGAGAGGAATCCAAATGTGAAACGTTTTGTTCAGTATTGCCTCTACACACTCCTGAGATTTGTTGATGACTATGTAGGACTATATAGAGGGGCTCAATGGCAATAGCCAAAAGTAAAAGAGGGGCAACCTTATCTGAAGACACACTAGAAAGGAAAGTGTTCAAAATCAATCATTAGTAATAACCCAAACCAATGGGGTACAGAAACGTCACCCATTAAATCAAGTTTGCCCATATCCAGTACCTTTTGTCGAGTATAGAGTAGGAACTTTCACTCCACCGGCCCAAGGCTCTGCCTTTTGTATAAAAAGCATCTCCAATTTGGTGGACGAAGAAAGATTTTATATAATATTAAATAAATAAGAAAGAAAAAAGGAATAGGTTTTATTATTTTAATTAGATCGCATTAAATTACTGAAGGGAGGATTGCCTCTAACAGTGTTTCCAGCACTTTAACTCCACAATTATCCACGCTGATTGAGATAGATCTACAGTCAAGGCTGTCCCTGTTCCTTTTTAGAATTAAAAAGATTGATCTTTGTCTCAAAAACTGGAGTAAGCATTTCGAAGAAAAAAAATAAACGTATCAGTTAGTAGAGGAATTAGTTAATCTATGAAATTCTTTAGGGTAGCCATCTGGGCCAGGACATTTGTGACATTTCACAGCACAGGCTGCCCTGGTGAGCTCCTCCACCGAGATGGGCTGCTCCAAGATTAACATTGAGGTCTACTTTTGTTATACTTTTTTAAAGAAATTCTCAAAATCTGACAGATCACTGTGAGGCTTATGAGAGTTTAAACAGCGCTAATCGTTTTTAAACTCATCATTTATTGACTGTGGGTCAGTTGTGGTGTCTGAATGTCTTCTAATTTGCAAGATTTGGTGAGCTGAGGGTCTCTAGCACAGCTGGTAAGCTCACAAGTTGCTAGACTCATCACCCTGCTCATGCTGGGAATATATATGTTGAATAAAAGATCCTCAGTTAGATACATTTTTGAATCCAAAAAATTATTTGGTATAATTGATACCAAACATCAATTATACCAAACTCCTTTGAAATTTTTTGTAGATTTTGATTGAGGTTATATACTCATTGTGGAGCTGTCTAAAGAAGAGTGAAGCCAGTAGTTGAAGTCATGCCCAAAATGAGGCAGTGGGATTACACATCTTGAAAGGAAGATAAAAAGGATCAAAATCATCCCAATTAGAGGCATAAACATTATCTTGGGTCACTGAGCTTTTACATTTTCCGTCACTATGATGCATCTTCCGTCAAGATCAAGTTTGGCATATGATGAGATAAATAGCACAGATTTATGGATGAGAATTGCAGCTCCCCTTGCTTTATTATTGAAATGGGAATGAAACAGATGACAACCCATCATTTATGTAGCCTAGACTGGTGAATAACTTTCATGTGGGTTTCCTGTAGAAAAGCAATATGTGCCCCTAGACTTGGAAGGTATTGAAGTACTTTACTGTGCACTGGTTGGTTTAACCCCTTAATATTCCAGCGAGTAGATTGGAGCATGCATCCTCCAAGCTGTCTACTAGAAGTATTTTTGTGAGGGTATGTATCAGAGGTGGGAGATGATATAAAAGTAAATGTGTTACTATCTGACCCACACAGATTATGACCCACAATATAATGAATGTAAAGAGCTACCTTATTAAATACCAGAAGCTCATACAGAACATTCAAATGAAAACAAGGGTGGACAGACAAGACTGATAATAAAAAAACTACCTTCAATGTGATCAAGTACCCTCCCCCAGAGGATACACTAATAATAAATCTTTAAGCATATTAAGGCAATAACTTCACTCAGGGAAGATTGACAGCTTGCTGCCCACGTGTGCCTCGGCCACCCACAGAAAAATCGTGTCCCAGATGTGGTAATAATGCACTCTCAGTGCGAGGGCTGATGGTGGTTTTGCTTTCTTGGGCTTGATTCTTAGTGAGCGGTGCACCTTGAACAGCAGGAGCTTCTCATCTAAACCCAGGATGTTGTGGAGTAGCTGAGAAATGAATCAGTCAGACGAGGCCATTCAGGTTCCTCAGGAATGCCTGACATATGGAGACTGGGCCTTCCCTCTCTGGCCTTTGTGTTGGCCTCTGAGCTTTGTGTTTTGTGTTGTTAGCACTTAGGATAGTGGACAGTTCATTTAGTTTAGACTCCATGGTAACAACCTGAGCTATAGGTTGTTTTCATAGAGCTACTATACATCTCCATGGTGGACTGTAGATGAGACAGACAGTTTTTAAGCTCTTTGTGCAGCTTGGAGAAAAAGAGTGCACTTTAGAGTCAATTTTGTCACAGCTGTCCACCTTTAAAGCTTGCAGAGCACTTGTGTATTTAGCAGCACCAAATATCCCCCTCCGTGTCAGTCTCTCCACAAGCGCAATGACCTTCAACCATGCATTTTTCCTGTGGAGAGTCTTAGAATGGCTAACTTTTGATGTCTGCAGTTCAGGGCTAAATACAGTTTTGTTTAAACAACCATAAAAAGGACAACAAAAGACAGCTGGTAGCCTAGTGCTATGTTCCTGGCTGCCCGGTGCTTCGGTTGGTGAATGGGTTGAAAGCAGTAGTAAGGATTAAGCGGTTACAGAAAATGAATGAATGTTTGAAAATCATTTATAAACCTTTTTAGTAACAGACAATCCAAAGGATTCTAAACTCCCTAGAGTGAGTCTGAGCTGCTTCATAATTAGAAGATTGGTCCTTATTAATGCTGGGCAACAAATTTTAATCACATAGTTGTACGTTAAATTAAATAATGAATCCAAAAGCAGTGTATTGTGAACCATTATTTTTAAATTCCGCTCTATGAACAAAATTGCAATAACGTTTGGTTTACAAACATTTTAAACAAATATAACCAAAGCTGTTTGCCACTGCAAGCCATTTCTGTTTTGTCTAGTTTGTTATAGAAACACAAGGATGGGGGCGGAATCCTTATAGCAGCTGTAAAGGTGGACCAACTCCAACCAACTATAAAGGTCTTTGTATCTGAATGCATTAAAGGCCCTTTTGATGCAATGGTCAGGCATCCCAATACTTATGCCCATATGATACAGACAGATGTAATGGGAGCTATATATGTGTCTGCTGTCCCATGACTTTTTCCATATTATATATTACACATGGACAAAAATAATGGGACTTCTCACCCCCATAAAAACCAGCGGAGACTGAGGGTGTTGCGTGCTGCACGTATCCACGAGCACAGATTTTCAAAATTAATTTAATGTGCGATAATAACATGTTGTGTAAATAATAATAAGGTGTTAACATGCCCAGCCCTACTCCTTTTATATAATTATAAACTGCAGTTGTAAATGTTATGTATTTGTTTGGGTTTGCAGTTCCAAAATCAGATCTGTTTTTCCACTCTTTTTCCTGCAGGGTACCTCTCACTAGAGGCTGTGGGCGTGTGTATGCTAGCCTACTGTCACTAGTAACACATTAAAACCACGTGTTTGTGTAGCTTGTGATGTGTCCAAATTTATGCTGCGGCAAATTCTACACTTATTCATGCCAAACTGTTATTAAGGTCATTACGAAACTCACACCTTAGAATCAATTTTATGCAGAATACAATGAACCGGTAAACCGAAAAAAAAGCGATACCTCTTAGCACTACTGAAAAGTAGAGAATAATGATGAATCCTGCATTCTAAAGGTCTAAAGCCATAAAAAAGGCTTAATTTTCAAAATGTTGAAGTGTCCTTTTAAAGGTTAGTAATTCCTCTTTCTCTGTTCTCCTTTTAAGTTGCTTTGTGAATGCAGGCTCTGGTCCGCTGGTGCTCCTTATTCTGTCTGCGTTCTTATTCTGAATGGGGGAAAATCCTTTTCGGCAAAGGGTTTTGCTTACTCTGTTATACCTCTATCTAACAAGCACAGAGGCCGTCCTTCTCTATTCACTGGGGATTACATTTTTGTGTCTTTTTAATGCATTTGGTAATGAGCATAATATTTTAGGAGCAGAAATGCTTACTTTATGACATGGTATTTATTAGGTCTAGTGGGTTTTATGTGAACGTAATCCGTAAGGATTTTCTATTCATGATGTCTCTCTCTCTCTCTCTTTCACACCTCTCTCTCTCTCTCTCTCTCCCTCTCCCTCTCCATCTCTATCTTTCTCTCTCTCTCTCCATCTCTCTCTCTCCATTTCTCTCTCTCTCTATCTCCCTCTCTCTCTCCATCTTTCTCTCTCTCTCTCCCTCTCCCTCTCTCTCACTCTCTCTCTCTCTCTCTCTCTCTCTCTCTCCCTTTCTCTCCCTCTAATTATCAGATGGCATTTGTTTTGAAGGTGTTTAACGGACGACTGTTGTATTGTGTGGGCAAATCTGAGCCTACTGCAGGAAAGTCAGGAGAGTTTGTGCGTGTGTGCTGTGTTTATGAGCTGAAGATGAGCCTCTCAGAGAGTGGAGTATTAACCAGGCTGTCAGAGCCTAATGAAGTGTCCTGGTGAGCCATATCAAAAGGGCTTTCTCCAACACACATGCGCACACACGCACGAAAGTAGGTATCATGCTGACAAGTGGTGATGCGGCTGGGATAAGTCGGAGGGATGATGTGATTTGACAGATGGGCTGTGGGGTGCTGCGTGGAGAGCCCCCCACTAATCGATTAGTTTTAGTTAAGTGCACTCTGAGCTGATTGTGTTGTGCCTTTATCGCTCCCCTCTGTAACACTGACAACCTTTCATGCCTCTCATCCAACAAGAGCCTCCTCCGGTGGGCCTGGCAAATCTATTATGTGCGATGATCAAATCTCAACCACCACTTCTTTTCTCGCCTCTACACTGTATGACTTTCACTTAAATCACGAAACACACACACACACACACACACACACACACACACACACACACACACACACACACACACACACACACACACACA
>JBBPDE010000002.1:8509495-8528984 GCA_037974605.1 Nannopetersius ansorgii
CATACATACATACATACATACATACATACATACATACATACATACATACATAGAGAGAGAGAGAAAGAGAAAGATGAACAGATAGATAGATAGATAGATAGATAGATAGAGTGAGAGATATACAGAGAGATAGATATCAACCTATAAAAGCTATGTTTCATTGCTTCCTAAAAAAATAAATAAATAAATAAATTCATTCATTAAAACTGTACTTAGGTTTCTAAATAAAGCCAACGAATGAATAAATGCATAAAGTCAGGTAAAAGTACAGGATAAATAGACTGCAAGGAGCAGATTATACTTTTCAATGAAGACCAACAACAATCTCTTTGAGTGCAAAAATGACAAGATCCTGTGACCCTTTCACTTCTAATATGAGAGTGTTATCGTTGAGGTGGTGTTTCTTTTCTTCCTCAGTAGTGTGCCATCTTCAGTGCTTTCTGTTCTTGTGCGTAGCCTCGGCAGGTGAGGAGGAACCGCGGCACTGCGGGAGCGAGGAGTTTCAGTGCAAGAACCAGAGGTGTGTGAGAGCAGCATGGATATGCGACGGAGACGATGACTGCTTAGACAGCAGTGATGAAGAGCACCTCGTCTGTGGTGAGTAGCTGCAGTGGTGTCTGACCGCCCGCTGAGTGCGTTCCACTGAGCCAGTCAGCCTCCCCGCACATCTGACATTTATCTGCTGCTTTTAGCATCAGCTCACTATAATGAATACGCTGAAAAGTAGCGTTACCTTTTTTTCTACACACAAGGGACAAGTAGACATTTTGGTTATGTAGTTTGATGAGTGTGTGGAAAAGAAAAAGTCGGCAAACACATGCAGACAGACACTGCCTTCTTCTATTATTTTCCAGTCACTAGAACTTTCTAATTAAATAAGAAAATGACATTCAAGTTCATCGCAGTCTCAGCCTGGGTTTGAAGTGTGGGGTTGCCTAAATAATGTGGATTATCTTTCCAGGCTTTTATAAAATGACTGTATTGAAAAATAAATTATCCAAAGATGCTTTAAATACCCAAAAGGTTTATGGGAAGTTTGTAAAATGTCTTGGCGTATATTATGATATTAAATGTATTTCTACTGTTACTTTTTTCTTTGAATCTGCAGTTTTTTCAAAGTGAAACACCGTATTTAGTTCAGTACAGCTGTTGTGTAGAACACCATTGCTCTGCAGACAGAGGCCAGAGTCCCCCTAGGCAAGAACATATTGCTATATTATGAATCCTTGGGCTAGGTCAGTTACACTACCAAACACTATGAGTGTAATGCATTTAATATATTATGCTATTGCAATACATGCACTGAAAATAGCATCAACTTCAGAAATTTTGCCACTGTTAATGGAATTAGTTAAAATGGATATATAAAATGCAATGAGTTTGTTATTCAATAGTGAAGTGTATGCTCCACTAATGAGAATAATAGCAAAGAAACGCTTCTCTGTGGACTGGAATGTGGTTGTGGTCATTATCTTGCTGAAAGGTCCACCACAGCCCACTTTCAGTTCTGTGGCAGGCAAATTTTGGCTAAAGTCTCCTGGAATTTAATGGGAATCCATTATGCCATTGATTTTCATAAGAGTCCCTGGACCACTAGCAGCTAAAGAGCCTCAAAGTATCAATAATCCATCACCATACTTGGCAGTGGAAGCCAGGCTATCTGTTTATGCAGTTCCTTTTTTCACTAAATGCAGCCAAGTTCAATTTTCCACCACATCATCTCATTTGTAGTTTCAGTGACAATTTTGTAAAGTTCATGCTCTGCATTTTGGATTTTTGAAATTTGAAAGCTCCATGATTTAAACTTAGTTTTTTCTCCTCTCTGTTCACAGGGGCAATATTTTCATTCATATAGTTTTGATGGACTGTGCCTATTTGTGCTTAATAGCCATTTTAACTGACTACAATTTTAATTAAACATTATTTTTTAATCCGTGCATATTCAGAACATTTTGTTGACAGCTCTTTGATGTTTTGTTGACAGCTCTTTGATGTTTTGTCGACAGCTCTTTGATGTTTTGTTGACAGCTCTTTGATTTTGCAGCGTTTTCCTTCCTCCAAAGATGTAAAGATCATTGGTTTCATTTAAAATATTCCTTGGCGGTCCCATAATTGAGTCGCATTTGGTCTTGGAATTATTCTTAAAACAATACAAACACTCTGGTTCAGTTATTTTACTAAGCAGTTTCTCCAAACATTTTTGAAGAACATTTTTTTTTTTTCTCTCCAGTTTCTTGAACGTTGTTAATGATTCCGGGGCTCACTCTGTTTTGAAAAATATTTTGACAGGCTGGTGTCTCCACAAGTGTGGCAGGTAGTGTAAATATGTAGACACATTTAGACCCGGACTCACATAGATTCATACAGTGAAGCACTAAGTAGTGCCAATATAAAATGTTCCCTCCCCCACACGGCAGCCCACTGCACTATGAGTCTAAGAGTTAATCGATAAGATGAGCACCGTGTTAAACTGTTGGGGGCTGACTCATTTTTTCATCATGAGAAAATGCTATAATGTGATCTTCTGTCAGAATTATTAGAATTGCAAAATCAATTTTCTGCTCTGCTGGGATGTCCCATAATCCGCCTGAAACTTTGCTGTTTGATCCAGCTTCCAGTCTTCCATTTCATGTATTATTACTCGTTGTCTGTTGGGGATGTGTTTAGCATCCTGAGGTGCAGGAAAAGTCTGATTTTATTATTAAGTAGAGCAAACAGTTCTGGGAAACAGGGGGCCACCTAAAGAAAACTTTCAGAGCTCCTCAGCGTGAACTGCAAATCTGATTGAATCTTTTGGTTTGTGCTATTATCCGCAGCTAACCACAGCTGCCCTGTGGACCAGTTTAAGTGTCTGAATAATCGCTGCATTCCCAAACGCTGGCTTTGTGATGGGACGAATGACTGCGGTGACAATGAGGACGAGTCCAACAAAACCTGTGCAGGTAGGACTTCAAACATTTCATGCAAAAATCAGTTTTTTAATGTGCGTTTAATGTGGATATGAAAGAGTTTTACCTTCACTATATGCTCTTTCACTTATTGCAGAATGTGTATAGCCAGAATATAGAAAAATACATTTGTGTGTGGTGTGTAGGTGCAGATTTGTGTGTGGTGTGTAGGTGCAGATTTGTGTGTGGTGTGTAGGTGCAGATTTGTGTGTGGTGTGTAGGTGCAGATTTGTGTGTGGTGTGTAGGTGTGATATATCATATAATTCTGTTGGGCTCTCATTGATGAAATAAATTGGTCTCATTCATTTATCAGTCCTAGAATAATCAAATCAGAAATCTTAGTCTTTACTATTTGACTAATGAAGGTAATATTAACAATTTATGTTATGAAGTTTGCTTAATCAATGTGAATTCTTTTGATATAGCCTTTGGCAAAATTTGAAAATAAACCAACCACTTAATAACAGAATCTATTCTAAATCACATATAAAGCAATCAGATAAACATCAGTATATTTATAGTTTGCGGTTTAAGTGAAAGAGCGATCGAGTGGGTGAATGAACGAGAGAGAGAGATTGTGTATGTGCTTTGTTAAACACTCAGGAGAGACGTTTTAGTGCCTATAACATGTGGACAAGGAGGGAAGAATGGCTTGAGTTGTAATGATGGTGTTCTGCATGAGTGAAGAATGTGATACTTTTCTTGTGGCAATGAAAATGAATGAATGTTATGATAAAGCGAATGGTGTTTAGCTTTATAAATATTGTAGTCATTATCAGGAGTTCATAGCGTATATTTTATTTAGTCATTTCTGGGGTGTCACCTTGTCCACCGAAGGCCATGAAGTTTTCTGCGGTTTCAGATTCAGTTTGTTGCAGTTTGGCTTTGCTGATGGCTGGTTGCAAATTGATAAGACGTCAAAGCTAAACTTTCACTTGCATGCTTGCATTTGGCATTGCGGGATGCCATACCCACACTGTTAAGACTTTTACTTATTAATACACGAGTTTTGCACTAACACATAAGATAAGATAAAATAAACCATATGGGAAAATGTGTGGGAAATTTGCATAATAGAATTGTGCAGTTTATTTCTTACATGATAGCTAACATATTACTGTATTATCACTGTGCTTACATGTACAATTTCATGTTCATGACTATTGTATGCTTTATCCTATTCCTGCAGGTTACAGCCATATACTGAAACAGCAATTGTCAGGCTTAGGAAAATAACACCTTAGAAAAATAACCAAAATGTAATTTTGGTAGAGTGTGCTTTGATTGAGGCAGAACTATGGTAATACGCCATCCATCTGTAGTAAGCAAAGTTGTAGCTTTCCTGAAAGGTTTTATGCTGAGTAAAGGTTTTATTAGCCTATAGATCAGTTGCTAGGCTAGCAGTCAGGACTGGTTTACACAACCTGAGATTCTCATTGATTCCATGTATGCCAGGTATCATATGTATATGTATATATACTACAGCTTTAACACATCAAAGGATTGAAACTTAGACACGCGCTGTTGCTTTTGCACCTGCTTTTTCAACACCGACTGTGTGTCAGAATCGCTTATTTCTGACCTCTGTTTTACATACTAGAGTTACACCTGGCCCGTTGCCAGCTCTAACACTCGGGAGCGATGGAAGTGCTGTAAGATCAGTGGAAGGCTGGGACAGATGTGATAAATGCTCTCTTGTCAACACTCTGACATGCCTCCAATAGAGCTCAGGTTCTTAGTGTCAAAACAGCAGGTCAGTCCAGGGAGGTCATTCCTGTCAGCCCATCACTTTACAAATGCTTTTGCTAATTGACTGCTAATGGAAATGTAACCCTTTCACAGATTACAGCTTCTCACAGCGAGGTGAAAAAATACTCACTGCAAGTGCAATGGCAGATGAGAACTTGCTAAAGTTAACTTGTTAAATCCTACATACAGGCCCATGCCTCAGTTTTTCAGTCACAATTTTGCCATATGTGTGTATAATGTTACTTGCATCATTATATAAATTAAATTCCCTTTTTATTTATTTAGTAAAGGCCCAGACATTGTGGCTTTTTTGATGGAGCGGAATTTTTGGTTAGCATTCTCCAATGACATGACATAACAGCAATTTGAAAAGATGTTGGTGACATGTTTACATTGCAGTTGTATTTTATGTACACACTTTGGTGTGGCTTTCTATGTAATATGTTCACCATGTGTTCACTGTGTAGATTGTATATTATTGTATATTATATTGTACATTGTATCTTTACATGTTATTGTTGTTTTGTAGTGTTGTGCTTGAGAGACACCCTCGAATAGAATCAAATTCTTTGTTATTGCTTGCTCACATACTTGGCCAGTAAATGGGATTCTGATTCTGACATGCTAGTAAGGAGAGTGAGTGCACGCCAGCTTTCACCCTGCAGGTGCTGGTGATGGCATTACTGGCTAGTGGATGGATTTCTGGAAAATTGGGAAAACTTTTTACATTTGTTCATTTGACACTTTTATCCAACACAACTTACAATATGAGGAAACCTTTCAGGACAGTGTGAAAACCAGAGGAAAGTACTAAGTGCTAAATCGTAAGAGTGAGAGTAAGAGTGCAAGAGTACTACCCTCTAAACAGGTGAGCTTTCTAGAGGCTTTGGGAAAACTAAATATATAACCTATTAATTTTTCCTCATAAGTGCCCTGTGATCCTCCAGAATGATCTACCAGGTTCAGAACCACTTATCTAAAGTGCTTATAATCAGCCAGTAACTAAAAACAACTACTGTACTACTCACAAGAGGAGTAATTGCAATGTTCGTATGCATTTGCTGGCATGCTACATTATCGTTATACCTTTTTTGGATCTGCTCCTGGCTCAGATGCACCATCTGTGGCAAATAATTATAAATGATAAATAAAAGAGTAACAAAATTGAATAAAAAAGCTGACTGCTTCCAGAGAGTCTCTTATTGATGTTTGTACCATCTCTTTTACAGCTCAGCAGTGCCAATCCGGTCAGTTCTCTTGCGGAAATGGCCGTTGTATACCTGAGGCCTGGCGCTGTGACCGTGATAACGACTGCGGTGATATGTCAGACGAGTCCACTTCCTGTGGTGAGTCACTGCTTTCCTGTCTACTTTTAGAAAAAAGGTGGCTGTTGCAGAAGCACGCCTCACTTGTGCACTAGGCCTGTTACATCAAACCTGTTATATCAAACCTGGCTGATTTAGCCTCAGAGGTTCTCTCAGACTCCATAGGCGCAGCCGTCTCCTGGATTATCCTCCCAGCGAAGAGCCACGCATCAGTATTCAGAACATGCTAACCAAGCACATTACCCCAGCCAGTGAGCCTGTGCTTGGAGAAGCAGAAAGGAAATTGGGAGTAAACTTAGATGCAGGGGCTTTTAAGAATGCGGTGGTAATACAAATCCGCTGCTGATTCTATGATCTAAAGCTACCTCGACCACATCCCCGACCTCGAGAGCGGACAAGAGGATATGGCTTTAGGAAAACATATAGCAATGTTTGTTCTGTGAAGCTGCTTTTTAAAGGAGACATATATGTGGCACAATGCAAATGAATTATGAAAGGGAGTGAAAAGCTGTATAAATATGAGCTGTATAAATATATAAATATGTGCCCAAATATTCGAGTGACCACATCATTGAGTGACCACATCACTCTAATTTCCTGTTATCTAGGGGAAAAAATCGGTATCGGAAAAATCGGTATCGGCCAATCACACTTACACAAAATCGGTAATCGGAATCGGCCAAGAAAATTGCAATCGGTGCATCCCTAATAAATATATATTAAAATATTTACATAAAATTTAGATATATATATATATATTTAGAGAGCGAGAGAGAAAGAGAGGGAGAGATAGAGAGACAGAGAGAGAGACAGAAAGAGGGAGAGGAGAAAGACAAAGAGAGTTGCGCCAAATAATGAATAATTTGGGCTCTTTATTCTTGGTTATCGGGCACAAAGTGAGCACCGGGAGAGGAGACAGGAAAGGAAGTGCAGAGTTATTAGTCTCACGACTACCTTCATAGATCTCTTTAGTCCCACTGGTATTAAGTGTGTGGTGCATTTTTTTTTCTTCAATCAGCTTCTCAGAAGTGTGTTTGGCACAATGCTTCAATGTCAAGCTTTATCCATAGAGACCTTGAATTAATTCCATGTCTCTGAGTATAATTTGCTTCATTGGAGTGGCTAAAGACTGTAGTTTCTGTCCGGTGTCCTTCAGTGATAGCTTCACCTGCTAAATGACTCACGAGGCAGTCACATGCAGGCTTATGAAACATCTTCAAAAGCCAGACACCTATCTTTTGTCCCCCCTGAGTGAAGAAAAGCAGGCTGTCATTTTTTAAAGAACACACACGGCTTGGCACACCATTTCATTACCCATGGAAACAGGATTATTTGGTTACGCGTTCAAAGGATTTTGTCTTTGACATACCTCAGTGAGTTAACTCTATCAAATCTATCACTGGCAATAGATTCAAAGAGTTTGCTAAAATCCACCCAACAGAGAAGTTACTAGATATGCTTGCATAGGAAAACATATCAACATGTGGAATTGGAGTATTCTGTTTGCTACCTAACTCTTTCTTTCACTGTGAGAATGAGTGAGTCTGCCTTTACATTCAAAACCCTGTGATTTCAAACGTTCAGAACAGAATTCAGGTCACTGAGGACTTGTTATTGATTTGTTCAATCAGAGTAACAATAAAGGGGGTCTGAAGTGTAAATTATAGTTTTTACTTTTGTGTCCAATATTGTGACTGACTATAGAACATCACGTACCTCCATAATTTCAACACAGAAGCTGCTTTTTACATTGAGTGAATTATGGATGGACCAATACTTCAAACAAAATGCTGTACTTTAAATGCCATTAAAATGCTTTTGGTTTCTTCTCTACAGTGATCACTTTTTTGACAGCAAGAAAATGCATGGGTGGATTACTAGGCCCCCATGGAAAATTGTAAAAGAACCATCAAAGAAATTTGAATTTAATGCAAAATGCAATACCCTGTAGTGTTTCTTACTGCAGTCAGAACTGAACCATCCTGGCTGTGCCTCAACGAACACTTTTACTGTTCTTTATTGAAGTCAGTTCACATGTCAGTCCACATTTCTGGCCACGAATCACAGTAAGGAACAATAAGGTTCGTTTCGTTAACCTTCTCATTTAGAGTTAATTGCAGTGACTAAAGTTCTGAGGAAAATCGTCACAGCTTTGACCACATGTGCTTTGTCTGATGACCTGGTAACTATGTCCAATACCTTCTTTTATTGCATTTTCATTTTTTTGTTTTCACGCTAAAATACGATCGTTTCAGGGTTGCCTTCAAGAGGTGCCAAAGGTGTTACAGCATTTCTTCTGTGTCAAAGCATAAACACGTGTCTATTCATTTTATTCATTTTTTCTGCCAACCACTTCGGCCCAGCGGTTTTCCCTGTAGATCAGACATCAATAATTCTGTTGCACTCAGATTTGTTTTTCACTTTCTTTTATTGGACTTGCTACCCTAACAGGATTGTGGGTGATGGGGTGGTTGCAAACTGATTTATGTGAAATTCGTACACTGTACATGGACAAAACACCTAGTGCCCCATATGCTTAGACATCAGAGCCAGAAATCGAAAAAAGTGTTGGGATGTAATAAGATTCGGTTAGTTTCTGTTAAAAACATTAAAGTTGACAGTGTGTAACTTATGTAAAAGTGCATTAGCAAAGATACATTGATTTCAGCTTTCAGCAGATGATACTGCACCAGATTTTTCCTTCTGTCAGCTCTTTGTGGAACACAACCCGACTCTGCCCTGTCTCTCTTCGACTCGTGTGTATTCAGCTGTGTGAGACTGTGTGTGCATATACCTGCCAGAAAAGTAAAGCCTACATATCTGATTCTGTGTGAAGTACTTAAGTTATATACCGGAGTAATATATCACAGTAAATGAAATCAAAAGTGGATAAATACATGTAAGATTGGATATATGTATACAGTTTGTAAGCAGTGAATGTAAGGGTTCAGCATCAACACCTCTGATTAGCACCTGCCCTTGGAGACACATTGTTTCTGCTGGAGCAGAGGTGCGGAAGTCAAGGCAACGCTTCAGCTGCAGGCACAGCAGCTCCACTGGCCCCCTGATGTCACAGAATGTAAACATTTGCAGCGTTGTTGTCAAATAAAAGTAAGAGTGGATGAAATGGCAAAAATGCTCACTTTTTAGAGTTTGATGCAGAGTTCAACTTTCAGCAATGTGTTTATAGGGTGCGATTATAGCCTCACACCTTTGAGTTTTCTCTGTTGACTTTCAGTGTTTTGATTCATATTCATATCAGCATTTTTTTCCACCATAAAGTTATCTTGCTTTTTGCCTTGTGCTTTGGATTCGATGCTGAAAGGTCTTTGATTCACTTCGGTGGGTGCAGATGAAATCCAGAAGCGAAAATCCATTCTGTTCAATTTTGAAAGCGCATACGCTTACTCTTCCCTCTCCTTCCATGTCACTCTACGAGGTAAACATGCTGCTTTCCAAGACTCCCTTACCAAATGGTGCAGATTGCTCCAAGTGCAATAGTCTCTGTTACCTCTGCTGCGCCTTAAGCTGCCTCAGTACACTCCCACACAAACAGACCCTGTGTAAGCAGTAATTAGAGTGCACGCTTGGCTTCACTTAATCATAATCAAGCTGGGCTGAAAGAAGCATATTCTGGGGCATATTGTAGGCAGAGCGCTCTAGTGCACGGTCGGGGCTCCACTGCCTCCCTGGCAGCTCAGCTAGCACCACTGCTGCACTGCGGCTCTGACACCTGAAGCATGGGGGGATTTCAGTCTGATGCTAATTCGTGTGCTGTCAGAATTCTCCGGGCATTTTCTGTTATGCCGCTCATTTGGGATTCAACTTTTGTGATCCTTTCATGACATTGTTTGAGTGGTGAGATGTTTTCCAGCGATTTGCACATTATGTTCTCTTTTGTTTTGATGATTTGAGGAAAGTAAACAAAGCACTGCAAACAAAGAAGGGCTGCGTAACAAAGAAGGGGGTGCGAAATCCGATCAGTTAAAAATTCTCTTTGGATTCTGTTGGATATATTTTTTCTTCTTTTTGTGATATGACTGGTGCAAATCACACTTATTTTAAAGACTTTCTTTTTTGTTTAAATGTATTAAAAAACAGCAGCATAGCACAAAGTTTTTTTTAGTTTGGCTCGGAGCAAGTAGCGCTATTTGCCAAAGACATGCCTGTAATGTGTTTGTTTATTGTATATTAACTGGCCCTATCAGCTGTGGATACATCAGTGACTGACTTTCTCTGTAAACAGTCTGCCAGCTAGAATTATTGCTCCTTCAGTCCCTGGTAGCATCGGGATATTCTTTTAACTCGAGACAGGCCCGTCATGAGAAACGGACCTCTAAAAAACAAGCAATCGCCAAAATCAAGGGACTGTAAAAATCAGTCTGAGAGCTGTTATTAGCTGCTGTCTCTGACGCCCTTTTTTGACATGTGTTTACAGCAGCACTTTTCATTTGAAAATGCAGTATCCAAACCACAAGTTAGCTGCCTTCCTGTTTTTTCTTTTCTTCCTGTCGGAATTATCCACACCTCAAATGGAACTTTTCACACTCACCTGGACTATTTACAATTCTTTTCCCACTTGATTGTCTTGTTATATGGTCAGACCGTTACAGCAAAAAGCATAACACTATGGCAATCTTCTTCCAGACAAGATAAGCCACAAGGATCCGGGTCTAGTCCATGGTTTCTCATTTCCACGCTTCATATACAGTCATATGCAAACCTTTGAACCACCACGGTCAATCATGTTTTTTTATTCGTTTTTTTTTGCTTTTGAATATAAGTGAGCCCATTCTCTACAAGATTTATGCATAAATAAGCCATTTTCTGATAGCTTTAGAGTGCAATTCTTATTTTACCATATTGGAGAAATAAACTGAAATATTAACAATAAAAGGTGCTGTCACTTTTGCACGTGTTCCACATTTTATGCCTCCAGATTCAGTGAATGAATAGGAATGACATTTTAAATGTGCAGAAGTGTGTCCGCTGTGGAAAATGTGCATATGTTAAGTAAGAAATCACCCAAAAACATGTCATTTAACCAGGGGCGCGTACACTTTTGCACGCGTATGTTTTTGAGTGTGCCGTGTCTCATAGCAGCAAAATGATGGGCACTTTAAAAGTCCGAGCTGTTGTTTGATTAATTGTTCCCGTCACTTCAGCCTGATTACAGATTTCATGTGTCAACTTTATTGTAAAAATTCTGTTATTATGCCGAAGCACACTTAAAGGTGTAATTAGCACTAAGGATATTGTCAGCAACAAACATTAGTCATAGACCATGGCACGGGATAATTGCCAGATAATTATACTGTGTTAGCTAAGACCACTATCATCTTACAGTAAGTGGCTAAGCAGTTATGGGGAAACAAAACATGACAAAACAAGCAGAAGCCAAAAGGGCCTGTTCTCATTAAGCGAATTTAGGAATTAATGAATGAATGTAGAGGTACAGAAGGGGGGGGGGGTGCTGATTATTCACTACACCACAGCCATTTGTGATACTACACTTTTTTGAGGAAGGCCAGCATATAGTCGCACAGCGAGGAATATGTTGACAAGCGGAACGGTTACTGAGTGATTGGTTTAGTGCGTGGCTCCCATTGGAAGTGACAAATTCTCCATGGCCACGCAAGTGGACGTCGACTAATTACGGAAACGTTCATTATCGCAAGTGTCAGAATCCTGATATGTTTGGTTAAACTGAATGCCGCGGAGTCCAAGGCACCCAGCAGAGAAGTGTGTTTTGTTTGTGCTTCAGCTTGTGCACTTAAATTAATCACATGTCATTCCAACAGCTTGTTTGGATACACAACTGCATGTCAAGATACAAATTACAGTGGAATTTAAGTTATGTCCAAGCTTGACATAAAACTTTCCATTATCTGTCTCTCAGTATTATCGCCGACTCCTTGCTAATAATAATGAAATTGTTTAAAATTTATGTGCCAAACAGCCCCTTAGTCCAGACAGGCCAGACACATTTTTTTGTCCAAATATTTTAAAAGGGCCTTCAAACAGTGTGGTAGAATTACATTATTGTTCAATCATGATTTTAATCACAGGCAGCAGTCTTTATTGGCTATTTTCTTGGTCTTTAAATAGCATTAGCCAAGGTTCATCATTTAACTGACAATATTAGGCTGTCCTGTTCAGAGCAAACAAGGACAGTGAGCTGGCATTTAGTCATGTTTAGTCAAGTCAAAATTAAGCACAGAAAGCACTATTTGCTTTCATTTCGTATAATCTAAGTGGAACATATTATTAGTATTGGTCTATGGAGTAATTAAGCAGTAATTAATCATTTGTAATAGATTTCATGTTTGAGTAAATAACTCTCCACTGTTGAAATTGTAGTTTATTCTGAACATTCTCAAGCTGATCCTCTACTCAAGCTGAGATCCCACTATAGCTCCAACATTGCCTTCAGGCGCCTCCATATTGCCTCAGACTCTTTTCCACAGTCTTGCTGAGCTCTGTTTTCCCAGTTGTTCGCAACTTATTTTTCATTAACCTCCAACAGAAAATACCAATAATTCACTTTGACATTTTGTGTGACCTTCAGGCTACTGTGGCCTCAGCAGTGCATAGAGCTCACCTCCATTTGCTCCGGAGTGTAGGCGCATACCGAAGCTAAAGTCCACCATCTCCCTGCCAACCCCCGCACCCCCACCCCACCCCCGGTCTTCTGCCTTCCACCCACATTTGCAAAAACTGCCATATATATATACTGAGGACAAAGGAACCTCCGAATTTAATCTGTTAGCATGACAGAAAAATCTGTGCCACAATAAACTTCTTTTGCAATATTTCAAAGCCAAATGCAAAATGAAAAATGAGTCTTCTGCGCCGGTGTATCAAAGAGACAGTGATATATTGGCTTGTGTTTGTTGTCGTCAGAGTGCACCGTCCCCATGCTTGCTCTCTGTCTGTCCACAGCCTTTCCCACGTGTGAGCCACTCACCCAGTTTAGCTGTGCAAACGGGAGGTGCATCAACATGAAGTGGCACTGTGACTCAGGTGAGCCTCAGTACTTAACATCATCTAAAACCAATTTACAGAGTAAATGGATAGATTCACTAACTGTTACAGACAATGCTTTGATTCAAATGTGTTCATTGGTTCCATGGTAAATATATGACACCAAAACAATTGCTGCCAAAAAAACAAAAGACAGTGACAGATCACAACATATCTTACTATATATTATAAGGTACCCTGTTCGTTAATGAGTAACATTTATGGTCAGTCTTATGAGTTAGGTATGTGGAGCTTCATGAATGAACCATAAACATGAACGTATTTAGTGACTGTGGGCCCATTTCCCCAAAAGCATCATTAGACTGTATGCATTTTAAAATCAGAGAGAGAGAGATCAGTGTGTTACTCGCTCTTTCAATTAGGAAACCTTACTAATCAGTAATCAGAGCTACTGTTTCAGACCTTCAGTGTTAGTCCTATTTTGCAATATTAGTGATATCTTTCTAGGTTGTTACTTGTTAAACTTATTATTTATTTTCGTAACATTTATCCCCCCACCCCCACAGACTGCACACTGTACTACTTTGTGTCTTCTGACACCTTTCTGTGATAGCTAATATTAATGTTAGCTAAAGCTAAAGTAATTAATGCTACAGTAGTTCTTTGGGATCAGACCAGACAGGCTAGTCTTCACTCCCAACTCGCATAATTGAGCCTCGTGCTCCCATGACCATTTAACTGGATGTTCTTTCTTGGACCACTTTTGTTAGATTATTTTTTTATCCACTGCATACCCTGTAAGACCTGCTGTTTTGCTCTTATCCAGTCATCTAGCTGCCACAGTTTGACCCATGTCCAAGTTATTCAGATCCCTCTGCTGGTCATTTTGACCTGCTTAAGAATAGACCATTCACTCGATACCAATTTATCCCACATGTTGAACGGTGCTATTGTAATGAAACATTCACGGTCAAATGGTTTTAGTGTTATGGCTGGTGTGTGTATATTAGCTTGGCTATAAAATACTGAGTATTGACAAATATAATGCTATTTAATTCTACCACATTAATTACATTTATTTGACAGCAAGGAAATCTTATTGCTAGACCCTCAGGGTCAACCACAGTCTCTCAGCTCAAACAACAAGCATCCCTTTTTTTCCCATCACTTCTATATATATATATATTTTTTTCCTTCTCTTGAGCGTAGGTTAGTGCAAGGTCAGCACACGATATGGAGGCAATATGTCTCTGATGAGGGGGAGGCCCACAAATAACAAGCCTAGTGTTTTATAATCCACTCTCTCTTGGCTCGACCCCTGCTCCTGCAGATGATGACTGTGGGGATGGCAGTGACGAGGCCGGCTGTGTCCACGCCTGCTCCAGTGGTCAGTTCCAGTGCTCCACAGGCAGGTGTATCCCCTACCACTGGGCCTGCGATGGAGACAACGACTGCGGTGACTTCAGCGATGAGAATGTGACCTGCGCAGGCGCTGCCGCCGGTATGAGACTGGTCTCCTTGGCAACCTGCAATGGGTAGCTCAGTTACTAGTCACATGGAACGGAAATCTGTATACTTTATCACAGTTATAGCATGCTTAATGGGAACAATTAGGATATGAAATCACAGAGATTGCCTTTTTCAATGATTTAAACACACGTTTGCGCTGTCCTATGCATTAACGCCTCGACTAGTCTATGGAACGTTCTGCATCTGTTTAACACGGCTGATTAGCACATCGACATAAAGAGCAGGAAGATAACCATCAAGTCAGCTGCTCATAATTGGCTCAGTGCAACGTCGCTAATTTGCCGAACATAAGTTTGAAACTTTCTCCCTCTCCCCCCTCTGCTCGACGGATCTGATCTTATCTGCGTTCACTAGAGAACGGCCCTGCAGATTTGAATCTTTTAATCTGTTGTAATTACCTTTGAAAGCTGAGACGGGCCCTGCAATGCTTTCAGCTCAGTAGCTTGTCACAGAAATGAGGAAGCCATTCATCAAACCAGCTCCTGGCGGAGGCCTCAGCCCCTTTGTCTGTCTCCAAGGACCTGCCCAGCTTACTGCCTCCTATTGCAGGGCTCAGATCAGTGTGTAACCCTTGTTCAGCACATGCGAAGTGCTACAGACAAGGCTGGTGCACAAGATCAAGCCTTAAACAAATCTCCTTTTGCCATTTGCTACTTCTTAGTTTAACTTTAGCACCTGTCTGCTTCAGTGGGACAATTGACAATCTGCAGTGTGCAAAACTGCCGCTTAGTAACGGGCTCGTTAAATTTGTAAATATGACTGAGGAAGATTCATTTGGCACCTGTGGATCGTCTGTGCAGAATGTAAATCATTAAAGGACAACCTGCTGCATAAATTACGTTATCCTCAAATGACACGCTAATGTGTTGCCTGAGAAGTTCTCTGATGCAGAAACATGGTCTCTGTCCGTGGTGCTGAAATCTCCCTCCTATGGGGCCTCTTTCAGAGAATCAAAACAACTACACAGAGCTTTCAGGAAAAGCTTGAAAAGCTTTAATACTTTAATGAACTATTACAGAAAAGCCTTAAAATTCACACAGAAAGGTAAATTGGGCTCGATATTAATATTGCCATAATATTTTTATGTTTATAAAAATAAATATCAGAAATGTTTAAGTTTAGGATTGGTTGCACACACACACACACACACGCAGACATAGGCCATGAGCATTGACCAATCAGATGGGCGATATGTGGAGCAATAATTGGTTGTCGTGCATAGTCACACGATGTGATTCAACACTTCAACACACACTAAGTGGGAGAGATAATACTTGAGAAAGCTAATGTATTAAAAATGCAAGACATTGTTAAGTTAGATTAATTTTTTAAGTTTAAACAAAAGCAACATTATTAGGCTGCTTTGGGGCTCAGAAGTAGGCCACGGCTCTGTGTACACTTTCCCTCCAGGCTCCTCAATCTGCTGGTGTTTAAGCAACATGCTCCAAAGCAGCCAGCAGAGAGGGAATCAATTTGGCTCGCTGTGATAAAGTTACAGCGCTAAGTTAATCGGTGCATGGCTACTGCAGATTATGAAAAGACATAATCAAACATAACATAAAAATACTAGCACTCAAAACTGTAACTATCTTGAAATCTAGGGTTAAACTAGATTTAGCTTAGCCCTTAGCCCTCCCACTTCCTGCGTGCCTTGCAATGTATGCAGTTTACTGTGTGTTTCAGACAGGTTTTGGAAGAGCATCTGAATGCTAAATAAATATTAAGGTTACTTTCTGGAAATGTGTTTTATTTCAAGGCAGGATTTACAACAACGAATAAAATTCCTTTTGTTGTAATTTCCAGGGAAAAAACAAGAACAAAGCAGTCAGTTCAAAGATTTTGCTGTGCATTCTTAGGATCTGTTAGATATCTTTTAGTGGCAATGCTTTCGGTGGTAATACTAGTATTAGTCCATTACCTATATTAATGCTAACTTTATTAACCTTATTATTACTCGCTTAAGTATCTACAAGAATGAAAAAATATTTGTAAAATATGACTATATAGTGATTTTAGCAATATAGTGATACAATAGAGCATTGTATTGTATGCTGTATCTCTCCCAGGCTTACCCCCTGTGGAATGCAGCAGTGAAGAGTTCCACTGCCGTGCCGATGGTACGTGTATCCCTGAGCGCTGGCGCTGCGATGGTGACAAAGATTGCGAGGATGGCAGCGATGAGAGCAATTGCGAGGGCATCAAGAGGATGTGTGACCCACAAGCAAAGTTCACCTGCAAAGACTCAGGTCAGGGAAATATTCCTGAGCTGCTAAAGAGCCAAACACTCTGTGACCTTATAGAGCTGCAGTTTTAGAGAGGACCATGTAACACTGCTGCACTGTGCCTGCTGCGAGGCAGTATGTGCTGTCTTCAGAGGACCGAGCAGTGGAGGCTTAAATATGCCAAAGAATGGCAAAGAAGAACATACATGTACTCAGAGTACTAAGCTCAGTTTGAATATTGTTTGGCCATTTACTGCTGTTTGTATTTTCCCTTCCCTTAAATGTGAAGTGGTCTAATAGCCTACACTCTGTCCAGACCACTAGAGCAGCAGAAGGGGTTACCAAGTACTTGAAAGCTCTATGATTTTGTAGACAGCATGCTTGATCTGAGTAAATAATTATTATGATTGTGTTAATGCAAATGTATAACAGGAGTATAAGATAAAATTATCTGTATATGTTTAGTGTAAAATTGATATCTGCCAGTATTAGTATTTGGGATATTTTGTTACACAATGTTTTTTAATTGTGTTTTATAGTAAAAATAAAAAATAGTCCTAATGTCCTCATATATACTACTAATTGTTCAAAAACAATGTTTGGTTGTTTATGAGGTTCTACTAATCCCAAATAGCTAAAGGAAATAAAAAAAAAGACCAAACAAAAGTCCAGGACTCAGGAGCAGAAAGACCATCGGTATTTACATTTGTGCCTTTTTTGTGTATCCTTGTCTGTCCTTTTCTTATGTATCCCATCCTTGTATTCCTTCAGATGCTCATATTCTCCACAGTCTGTTATTTGTATTGGGAATATCAATATGTTCACCTGGAAATACCCAATTAGTTTTGACAGCTTGATTTATTCCTGGGTTTAACTGAGTGTTCCGTCCCTAGGGAAGTGCATCAGTAAAAGCTGGGTTTGTGATGGTGACAATGACTGCGAGGATCGCTCAGACGAAGAATCGTGCACGTTGTCTGTCTGTAGCCCCCCCACGCAGCCCTGCGCCAACGACACCTCCATCTGCCTGCCCCTCCACAAGATCTGCGATGGGAGGAGAGACTGTGCTGACCAATCAGATGAAGGCCCTTTTTGTGGTGAGTGTGTGTGAAGTCTGCAGTTTGCTATGTTTGTAAATTTAAAGCTTTCAGCTTTGTGGATTGTCAGAAATGTGCCTAGGCAACAACACAACTCTATTAAAGGATAAATCAACAGCATGCACTCATAAACGCACAGCCCTTGTTAAATAAATGGATTCACAGTTACATGTGAGAGCTAGACAATGTCATTGTTCACTGCTCTCTCCAGTGAAGAGATTTATGCTTTCTTTATCACCTTTAACTCTGGGTTCTTGTATCTTTGGTTTCATAACCATAAAAAAACTATATCTGTCAAGAAAATGCATCTCTTATTAAAATCCCACACTGAACCTTCCTCTAGAACATATTGTACTGATATCAAAGTATAATTTGAAATAGGTTAGTTAATTAATATGATCTGTAGTTAGTATCATGCTTTCATTTACAATAAGATAAAACCTCTTCTACAGAGTGATGATTGTCCTAATGACTTGGCATAGAGAAAAACAGCCACGTTGCATGAACTGTTGCTGATTGAACCTGCGCTGGGCAAAAGATAAAGAGTGTCATGATGTGCATATTTCTGTATTTTGGGGACTCTGAGACAATATTTGTTATAAATTTAATGCAGCCAATTTCTAACTGAAGTCGAACCCAGTCAGAGATCTAATGGACAAACAGAACTGTGCAAAGTTTCTATGTGATTTTCTGCTTTCTTTCACTGTTAGTAACCCTAAACTATGTCTATAAGAAATCAGCTGAAATGGGATTCACTGAAACAAACGACTTCCTATTTCTGAAGAAAACAACCATGAACATAACAAAAACTCTCTGTTTGCAGTTTGTGTGTTTAAATACATTTTTCTTCTGTGAGAAAGTTTGTGTGAATTATGCTTTTATCAAGTGTTCTCAATTAGAATTTGCTAAAAAGGAAAGCACAGTAAATGTTGCCATTTCTTTTTTCATCCATTCATCCAGGCAGCCATCCATCCACCAATCTAGTTAGTCTTTTCCATAGTTTGACCCTTCAAATGATCCCTTTTTCTTGCCTGAAGTCCAGCTGCTCACATGCTGTTTGTTGTTATGCTTGACTCTATGACAGTAACCCTCCCTTTCAAATAAAACTTTTAAACAGAGAGTTCCATTTATGCCTGTCTTGATAAAAGTTAAAGTTACTCCAGTTGCTAACATGCCTCGAATTGATCACTGAAGACCAATAACCACGTGTTCAAAAATGGAACATTTCAGTGATTGCCAGCCTTGCCAGAAATATTATTAACATTAGCTCTGAAGAAAACTGACTCTGCTGGATAATGCTAATGGGAAGCACTATTGTGTACCTGTGTGTGTATCTATAGTTTTCTCATGTCTACGTGTACATCGACTAATAAACATATACTCACTGTGTACATGCATACAACTTGCTCAAACCTAGTCTTACTTTTAAATGTGAAATTTAGTCTCACTTACAGTTTATACTAGGGGTGTGACGAGACGCTTTTCCCACGAGACGAGACAAGACACGAGACTGGGTTCACGAGAACGAGACGAGATTTTGACATTTTTTTAAAGAAATCTGTAGCAAAAATAGCCTTTTATTTAACTGAAAAACACAAAATGCAGAAAATGCATGTCCATTTTGTAATCAACTTTA
>JBBPDE010000002.1:8532274-8543749 GCA_037974605.1 Nannopetersius ansorgii
TGTTGTGTTTTGGTCAAGAAATGCCTTAAAATGCCAATTTTAATAGTGTAAACCCTAAATATGCCCCCTGATGTGCTCCCAGAACACTTTCCTTTTATTTTAAACAGTTTAATACATCACCCTTTAAGAAAATGTAAAGATAAACCCGAGGTTCAAATACGGAAAGGTCACGAGAGAGAGAGATACAGAGACACAAAAAAGTCACGAATGTGTGTGTGAGAGAGAGAGGGGTGAGGGAGTCCGGGATACGTGCTCCGGATGAGAGAGAGGGAGAGACGCGCGCTCCGGATCCGTGCGCTCAAGAACAAGAGAGAGAGATACAGAGACACAGAGAAAAAGAGAGACGCATGCTCCGGAAAAGTCACGAATGTGTGTGAGAGAGAAGGGGGGGGGTCCGGGATACGTGCTCCGAATGAGAGACAGGGAAAGACGATTTCTACAATACAGATGTGCATATTTATACTCCTAGATTGTATACTGTACATGTTTTAGACTGTACATTTGAACATTTTATTGCATTCTGTGCTGTGACTGTATTTTATTATATTATATTTTATTCTATTCTGTTGCTTTTCTTAATTTTGCTGTTTTTTGTATTGTCCACCTTCTGCTGTGACTAAACAAATTCCCCACTTGCGGAACTAATAGATTCATTCAAGATTCAAGATTCAAGATACTGTATTTGTCAAATGCAGTCATACAAGTACAGGTTTTTCTTATCTTGTCAGTGAGCACCAAACTAACAAAGCAACAGCAAAGTGGAAAGCCATGAGTATTATACTATTATTAGAGTAAGAGGGCTACGATTGTAACATATGCAGCCACTGTTGCATGATGAAATTCATGTTACTGACTCATGAAAAAGAATAAATACATTAGGAGACTGTCTACTTTGTCACATAGTCATAAAACTAATATAATTTATTCAATATCAAATTTGAGCAAAGAAAAATAAAGATGAATATGAATGATCACTACTAACTTGACAAAATATTATGATTACCTGATATGTATTTGACTCTTTAATTATTAATTATTTAAGTTGTTTGACAGCTCAAAATAGCAACTGCTGTTTGAATGCCAGATGGAGCCAGACTGGAGCAAATCAGAGAGTACTCTGTTTACCTCATGGCAGAGAGGACCCCCTCTGTTTGTGTTAGCTCTTAATATCCCAGTGGGCTCTTTTCATTCCTAGTTTATATCCTTGATCTGGTATAGTGTGATGAAAACCAGCATATGTTCTGTATGAAATCTGTGTGTGGGGGAACAACATAAAGGCCTGACTGAAACTGCAAATGATGATGTGTTTGCTTCGGTAGCCTTCACTGGGGACAGAATCTCAAGAGAATTGACAGTGTATAATCCTTTAGGGTTGGATAAGGCAAACATTTCAGTACATTCCAGAATGTTGCCCGCCGAAGCCCATGGGAGCCCAGGAACAGGCGTATTATCAGCCTGAAAGGAGCCGCAGTGGCACAGCCACCTCATTGCCAATTAGATCGCACGGCGGTACCTTGAGGGGCCGATTGATTTGAAAGAGCACAGCAAGACTGTTCCCCATTGTAACCTCTGGGAGGAGACTGCCCTGCTCTTTCATGGACTTCGGGGCCCCCCATGGAGAAAATGTAATTCTTTCTTGTCTTCCATCTCAATCACTAGAAGCATAAAGTCCTTGGAGCAATGTCATTTTCAGCTAGTTTTTTAAAGGATCAGGTGCCGCAATAGGAGAAAAGAACTGTCCATTAGAGATGAGAGAGGGCAAAGTGGAATATGAAGATGTTTGTTGCTTACCATCTCTGAAAGAAGATGTACCTGAATCTCAGTTTTCATTCGGTGTAAAGCTTTAGAAGTAATAAAGACATCTTCCACTTTGACAGAGTTCATTTTGTTTGCTGTGCACTCTGCACCCCGTCTGCCTCTGTAATGTAATATTGCAGCTGCCTCATGTCTTGAAGAGTGCATGACCTTACATAATGCTGTAGTACCACACTTGGCTAGTGATGCTGGTTATCTCGCTGCAATTAGAGTATTGACATTTGCATTTTTTTCCCTTAGCTTTGGTTGCTGCTTAGATGTTGACAAATTACTCTGAATGTTTGCTGCTACCCTAAGGCACTCATACCCTGGCCAGCACTGCCTGTTATTTAGACCCGTCTGGATATTTGTGCTACTGCAAAGCATGACATTCATCACTGATTTTACAATGATACGCTGGTTTTATAATCGCTGCTGTTTTCTTAATCAGTTTATCCAGTTTTATCATTAAATTTTTAATGAGGTATCAGAAAGTGGTCTGTAATCACTTTTCTCAGCCAGACTGTATTGATCTATGGGTCACATTATATCGACAGCCCACCAAAAATTATCTATGGCTGCTTTAATAGTTTAAAACCAGCAAATTGAGTTTCACCATATGTACTGCATCTATTTTTTTTTTTGCCTGATATCCACGTTTAACAGTTATGTGGTATTATGTTACAAAACCTGCATTTTCCTGACCATGTTCCTCACTGGCTTCTGATTGTACCTCAGGCTAAAAAAAGTAGTCTAGGCTGACACACTCTTAATACCTTAATTGTGAATTAGCAGAACTAAACTGTAAGCTGTGGCAGATGTATGTAAATATATTTATTTGGGCTTGAGGGTGAATTCTGCAACTTTCAAAGTGCGTATGTATCACATTAAACTCTCATTTTAAAAACAGCAATGGAAATGGAGTTTTCCATGATATAAGCCTTAAAGATTAAATTTAGTTGATGTTAGAGGTTTCTGCTTAGCTTAAATAAAATCTATCACATTCAGGTGCATAACATTTACCTTTTTTAGCATTTAGCAGATGCTCTTCTTCAGAAGGACTAGCAAAAGTAGATGTCCACACTGAGAATCTGTCCTCAACTAGAACAAATGAGTTAGACTCCAAGACACCCTTGAGAAACAAATCAGTGCTGAGATCTAGAAAAAATATACAATATAGCATAAGTGTAATACAAGCTTTTTTAAAAAGTCCTTAATTAGTGTTAGCTTCTCAAAGAGATTTCAGTCAGTGTTTGAAAACAGCAAGTAACTGTGCTAATCGACCAGCTACTGGGTGTTCTGGGGTGAAGGAGAGGCTTTATTATTGTTTTTGACCAGTCTTGAAGTAGGCCAGAATAGGCCATATTTAACACCTAAAGGATTTTAGCGGTGAATTTGTCTTTTGCCAACATGTTGGAGTGGACAAATGTATTGGGACACCTGACCATTACATGAGTAAGAAACATTGCATTCAAAGACATATGGACTTTAATATGGATGTACAGCTATAATAGCTTCCATTTTTCTTGGAAGGCTTTCCACAAGATTTTTTAAGTGTTTCTGTGGGAATGTGTGCTCATTCGTTGTGAAGAGCATTTATAAGGTCAGGCACTGATGTTACACGAGAAGGCTTGCAATCTCTGTTCCAGTTCATCCTAAAGGCTGAGGTCAGGGCTCTGTGCAGGCCAGTCAAGTTCATCCAAGCCTGTCTTTTTTGACCTTACTTCATGCACTGGGGCACAGTTGTTCTGGAATAGAAAAAGTTCTTCCCCAAACTGTGTCTATAAAGTTGGAAGCATGAGGTCATCCAAGATGTCCTGATATGCTGAAGATTGCCTTTCACTGAAAGTAAGGTCCTAGCCCAAACCCAGAAAAACAGGTGCCCCAATACTTTTGTCTATCAGAGCAGTGGCCCAGAAAATGGAACAAATCCGTATTTTTATTGATGACACCACAGGGCAGAACTTCAAGGCAATGGGTAGTGATTGCTAGGCAGCCAAGGGTCCTTTCTGTGTGGAGTTTGCTTGTTCTCCTCGTCTCCTCATGGGTTTTTGCTGGGTCCTCTGGTTTCCCCTATACAGTCCAAAGACATGCATGTCAGGTGATTTTCATCTGGTGCCCTGTCCAAGGTGTTTCTCCACCTTTTGCCCTGTGATCACTAGGATAGGCTCCAGCACCTTGCATAGGAAAACTGGTTCAGATAATGGATGGAAGGATGACACCATATTACTACCATTCTGATTAGGGCTCCTGTGAAATATTGAGATATGCAGTATTATTTATTACTACCTGTAAAGATAGACAAGCACCACAAGTATGTTTTCATAGCTTCCGAATGGATGTTTTTGCATACTGTGATATAGTTACTGTTACACAAGAACAAACAGGTGGATTTTTACATCAGAGTGGTAGACCATAAACTCAGCATTACTGTACATTACTGCAATTACAGACTTGTGTTTGGTTGTTATTACCTTGGCCACAGCACTAAGCAATTATCTTTTAGTCATAACATGAGATGAAATACAACTCTGAAAGAAACACCATAATAATTGTAATACCAAAATGTGTCAGATGCATCCAAATGTATTTTGGGTAGGAATAACATACCTCAATTGAATTGCAGTTTACAAAAACTGACAAGACCACAAGGAATGCTGGAGATTATGCTCAAGACTGTGTAAATTCTTTGGCAAAGAACCTTGACCTGAATCTACAAGGGGGAGCCAGGTTTGGCAGCGCTCTGCTCCATATAAGGAACATGAGTAGATGACTACTGCTCTAAATAAGCAGCATCAGTAGATGATTACAGTGTGTCTGTCGTGAATGTGTATCAGTTCTTTGCTGTGTTTATCACTCGCTACATTTTTGTCTATACCCTGCGGCCCTAATTTAGCCTGTAAGTTGAGCATATATCATCGAGAAACATAACTTCTGAGCTGCTCAGTGCATGATCAGTGAACACCCTTAACAAAATTTATGGGCACGCCATCAGCTATAAAGGGCTGCCAGTTTCTGCCCCTACTGTAAATTAGTCTCTGACTTTTTTTGTGCTTTTATAGTAGAAAAGAAAAAAGGGCCTCCACAAATCAGGCCGTTCTGTTTCAGCTCTCAGAAACCCACTGTAAAACTCTTTAGGAAGTACGTATTGCTTGTTTCTTGTGAGGTTTCTTCTCGTTAACACACCTCTTTGTTTTTCTAGACAAATGCTTGCAGGGTAATGGAGGCTGCAGTCATCAGTGCACAGTGGCTCCTAGTAAAGGTGCAGTGTGCTCCTGCCCTCCTGGTCTCCACCTGGACTCGGACAACAAGACATGTGAGGTGGTGGACTACTGCACCAGACACCTCAAGTGCAGCCAGACATGTGAGCAATACAAGACTACAGTGAAGTGCTCCTGTTACCCTGGCTGGAGACTCGATTTGGATGGAGAGAGCTGCTTCAGCACAGGTATATAGAGGGTTAGGACCTTTTATAAGCTTGATAATGGATCAAGAAAGCAGACACATTTTGGCATTAACATTTCTTAACTACTTATTAGAACAATTTTACTCTAACATTTGGGGCAACTGGTGCTGGTGGTTAGGGAGTTGCCACTGTAATCGTATGGTTGTGGGTTTGAATCCCAGGACTACTAGTGGCACCACTGAGGTACCCTGGAGCAAGCTCCCTGGGCACTGATCAATCAGATGAATGGATTAAATGCAGAGAAAGAATGTTTACATTAACATTTTTAACTGATTGAAAATGTTTAACTTTTACATTACTATTAAATGTTTAACTTTTACTAACATTACTAATTCATCAGTAGCTTAGAACCTTTTAAATTAACACTACTAATTAATCAAGCGCTTGGGATGCTTTACATAAAATTTTTTTAAATGCTTAGAAGACTTAAATTAACATTAATAATTGATAATGATTGATTTAGTTTTACATTGCAGCACAAATGTTGGCAAAATAAGACAAAGCAAGTCTAAGCAAGCAAGTCTAACTGAAAGTTGCTCAGACACCAGACTGTTCTTATTCTGAGATTATACAGAGCAAGCAATACTATAATGTCTTTTTTTTTTCTTGCGTAAATTTACCAAAGTGGCACATTTTGCCTAATATCTCACTTGATCTCAAGCTTGTTAATGAATTCTTAGCAGAGTTACACACGTTCCAGACTTTATGTGGCGGATGCGTTCACAGTGCAAAGCAATAAAAGGAGCAATAATCCAATGACAGCAGGATACACAATCAGGAGGCTCCCAGTGAGAAGCTAATGTCTTTACAGCACCGTGTCTGCCAAACGCTTTTAAATTGTTTCAGGGAATCAAATTTGGGTCATTAGTCGGAAGATGACAATGAGCATCAGTGTGATATACTGTGGGCTGAGGCTGCGAAGCATATGGAGCGCAATATTGGCACCTATTTCAGAAGTCTGCCATATTTATTGCTCCCATAGGATCATGTGTAACATCTCACTGTTTGAGAAGATTGTTCCTCTGCGTAGGAGGAATAGGGAAGGTCTGATGGCTTTGCCTGCATCTAGTGGCTATCTAATTGTGCTATATAGGTGGAGGTTTTACCTTTCTGTTTGTCTCTTTTCATTTTGCCAGATCCCTTTGAAGCATTTGTTATCTTTTCCATCCGCCATGAGATCAGAAGGATAGACCTTCACAAGCGTGACTACAGTCTGCTTGTGCCTGGGCTGAGGAACACCATTGCCCTGGACTTCCACTTCAACCGCAGCCTGCTCTACTGGACCGACGTGGTGGAGGACAAGATCTACAGGGGGAAGCTCTCAGACACCGGAGGTATACAGTCAGCCTCAGGGTCATAGGAAACCACCTTACTGTCCCGAGCCGATAGGTATAGAGCATCTCCAGGGACGAAAACAGATCTACAGTCAGCCTGTTTCGATATTTTAACCCTAAAACGTCAAGTTATTACTGTCATGCTACACTACTTCATATTAAATTACATAATAATCTCTATATGTAAAATACAATGTAATGAGTAATTGCATTTTCACATCATTTCCATTTTCAATTGATTTACATTGACAGGTTTGAGTTTGAGCTTCATTTTTCTGTTTGTTTCAGGGACAACTAAAGACAAAATTAGGGCAAAAATTTAAAGAAAATTTGTTTTTTCATTCCACCAAACATGGCAACAGCCAATTTTCTTCAGTTTTCAATAAATAATAATAAAACATCTCTTCTAATTATTTAAGTTGTAGTACAGATTGAAAGAGTGTCAGACTATGCCATGCTTTTATTATTGTCAACAATAATCGTGACTTCTAAGGATTAAACGGGACTACATTCAATATTGCCTCCTCTATTACAGCTCACTGAAGGCCTGCCTTACTTTTAATCTGATTGATCAGCACCGAAAAAACACTTATAATGCAGTGTAATGACCATTTGAGTTCTGCTCATAAGTGCAAAACACATCTTTCCCATTGAAAAGAAAAGAAAAAAGGACCCTTTACATAATAATAATCAAACATCCATTTTGAACTCCATCAATTATACTTTCTTTGCAAAGAAACATCCAATCGGTCAAGTACTGACAATCTCTGCCATACAATCAGAAAGACATTTTGTAATGTAATGTGACAGTTTTTCACAATAATGATAAATATTGCCCTATTGCCTACCCTTGCCTCTAATCCCATCTGATTTTAGTCTGTGCTTCCGAGAAGAAATCTGATTTTCACCCGTTCTTGTGACATTTTTCTTTTTGGGACATGACGTGGCAGAAAGAATACTGTCTTTAAGTGAATCACTGAATCTCTGAAGGAGCTGATAAATGCTTCTAGTTCTCCGGCTGGCCATTTAGTGCTGTTCACTCCTGCTGCATTTATCAAACTGAGCTGTCGCCTCTCTGGCCTGCTTACTTGGTGTGCAAACCCTGCTACAGCTATTGCATCCCCTTTGTTCGCATTTCATAAAGCCCTCCACTGCCGAGGATAATTGCAAACAGCTGGATTATAGACAGCCTGGGAAAGCCTTGAATGTTTAATAGAAAACCCAGGGAAAGCTTTCTTCCATCTAACGTCGATACAGTTGTCTCTGGAGCGTACTATTTTCTCCAAAGCATAGCTTTCTGATGGAGCCGGCGTGCAAAAAACCATTCATTTAGAATTCTATTGTGATGAATTTGGTCACCACCACTATTTGCCAGTGTTGGTAATTTAGGTGTGGTTGCAGGTGTCACCGGTATTGAAGTGGTGGTTCAGCATGGTTTGGCCACTCCTGAGGGGCTGGCAGTGGATTGGATTGGAGGAAACCTTTACTGGATTGACAGTAACCTGGACCAGATTGAGGTGGCTAAGCTGAATGGAGAAATGAGGACCACCCTGATTGCAGGCGGTATGGAGCACCCTCGCGCCCTGGCCCTTGACCCAGGCCAAGGGTGAGTATCGCTCCACAGGAATGAGCGGAGTGCTCTTATTTCCTTGAACAAATTGCAACTTTAATAATAGTAAACATGATACAAAGGAGACCAATAACAACACTGGTAACAAACAGGGAAAACAGAAAGTTTCTTGAGTTTTGCTTATCAAAATGCGTGGTTGCTGAAGCCTTTTTAATATGTAAGAAAGCAAATTTCTGTGATGTCTGCAATAAATTCCTAATGACATATCAGGGGAAACATGCAGTGCCTTGCTGTGTGTTTTTGTTGTATTCTGCTTCTTTAGTTCTATCTCTTCTCTGTCCTGCTTCTGCCGCTCAGCCCCCTGTCTCCCAAGGCACCATGTGGGGAGGAGGAAGCCTCAAGTATGACAACATGAGCTCAAAATAGTCACAGGCTGATCCCAGCAGCATTTAGTGCTTAGAAAATGCTTGTTGGCATTAAAAACGAATAGAACGTAGTCTGGTTGCTTACGATGCCCATTTGAAGCAGTAGATGTAATTTTTGCCAAGTGCCATGGGCAACCCAGAGAGGACGAATGCAGTATCTCTGCTCGCAAGCTGCAGCTTGTGCTGACACTCTATAGAGGACATACTGTAACTAGCTCATTAGATGCAGAAGTGCTCCTTTGAAATAATAATTCAAGATTGATTTTGCTGTCTAACTGTGTGCCAGTTGTTTAAAATAATTAACTGAAATTCGTTTAAAAAGAGAAGCTGGAAAAGGTTTCAAATTGATAAACTTGCTCAGAAAAGACCAAATATGATGGAAAGTTGTTTTTTTTCTTTCAAAATAGCTCTGCCAGCATTCAATATAAAGCTGGGTTATTGATTTGTGCCAGTGTTCAGACGCCGAGGCCCACCGATGCCGAGGCTCCTTGTTGCAGCATCTGTGTTAAGTGATTATTATTGAATGTTTAGTAGCTGGTGAATTTATTGTCACATTGGTGAAAATGGAAGGGAATTTTGCTTGTTTATGACACAGTACAGGATGTTACTCATGTATTTCATTAGTAAATGAGGCCGATGGAAGAGCTCCCAGCCACAGTCTGACATTTACCCTGCAGTGCTGCAGAGGGTGTTATATGTTGGTAGCAAATTAACTCTGTGTGTCAGATCGAATAAAACTGCATATGCGGACATTTGACCCTCTATTGAAGAACACATACACCCACACACATACACACATACACTCATCCACCCACACACACATTCACATATGTACACACTCATACATACATACACAACTGGTTTTAACTTTCCTCTTTTTTTTTACTTTGTCCATAGAATTCTTTTCTGGACAGATTGGGATGCCAGTTTTCCACGGATTGAGGCTGCATCGATGAGTGGAAGTGGAAGACATGTAGTCTTTAAAGACATGGAGATAGGAGCATGGCCAAACGGACTCACACTAGACCATCTGGAGAGGCGCATAATATGGACAGATGCTCGGTAGGCGAGGAATATATCATTTCTGTCATTTGATTTTTTGTGTATTGTTTCATAGTATATATGGACCAACAAGAATATTAGTAATAATATAATCATAATGAAAATGATCATCATTAATATAATAATAATAATAATAATAATAATAATAATAATAATAATAAACATTATTGTTGTTTTGTTGTTTTTGTTCATTACCATGTTATGTCAATATATTTTTGAATCCATGCAGTGTTAGCTCAACCATTTCCAGACCTCTTCTTGTAAAAGCACAGTGTTACTAGTCACCATCATATATCTGGTTTGGCTCAGTCAGTACCTCTTTATATTAAATCAGTGGTGCTGCTCATGAAATTTCATCCATGCAGTGCATGCAAATCCATGCCATGGCTGGAGGCATTGGGGAGGAATCTGGGACCAAGCCTTCTGAGCAGCTGGGAAAATATCATCTGTTTTTTACAAACTACTTTGGTTCCAAAAACTGCTTTGGTTCTGGATTTCTCATAGATAGATAGATAGATAGAAAGAAAGAAAGAAGTGTCATAGCATGGTACAGATTCAATCACATGACACCTCCAAGTTGCATTATAAAGAAAAATTAGTACAGACTAGCTCTCATCTGTCTTTCACTTGCAGTCACTTGTCTGACAACTGTGAGAGTGCTCGCTGTTGAAGTCTCTCAGGGCATCTATCAGCAGTATCGCACCTTGTCAACAGTGGCAGTACCAAAGAGAGGGCCTCACATGGTGTTTTTGTGTATCCAACAGCTCAGACGCTATCTACTCTGCCTTGTATGATGGCTCAGGAGTCATTGAGATCCTAAGAGGCCACGAGTACCTCTCTCACCCTTTCGCCGTCTCACTTTTTGGCGGAAGTGTGTACTGGACGGACTGGAGGACCAATACGCTGGCTAGGGCCAATAAATGGACAGGACGCAATGTGACTGTTATCCAGAAGACAAGTGCCCAGCCTTTCGGCCTGCAGATTTACCATCCCAGCAGACAACCTCAAGGTAAGTGTTTATTTAATTTTAATGGACTGGGAACTGTGATAGAGTGTACTTACAGACTGCCCTGGTAAGTGAAATACAATATCAAGAAGAAGCCTGTTCTTTTGCTTGTTGCATGTGTGGAACAGATGTGAGCAGTTTTTTTTTTTTTTAAGTCAGCGCTTTCACTACTGTATTCTGCCAAAGTGTCGAGGAACCTTAGGTCCTGTGGCTTGTTTTTTCTGTTGCTATTCCTAGCATAAGAGCTTACCCTGCCTAAATCCCACACTGGATCCAGGAGACAGGCAAGTCTGCGGAAACCACAATCAAGCTTCTCTCACAAATTCCAAGACTGAGTAACATGCTGCGCTGTGGGTTATGGTGGAAATATGATCCATCCTGATTCAGGTTTTACCAGGGGAGATGCAGAGTGAATTAGCCCAGCGCTTGCACTGTGGAGTGAGGATTCATTTGATCTGATTTCCCGCTGTTCATTCATTTCTCCTGCCAATCAGAAGCAGACTTCAATGAGGGTGGCTAAATAATTGAAAACAGTGGCCATGTAGAGAACAAGCCAGGCTAATGTGGACTCTAGATGTGTTCCCCTGCTCTTTCTAAATTAATTTTAATCGTGTCATGGTACTGTGTCAGTTGTGTTTTTTTCCCCCCGATCCTTCCTAGCCAGTAAAGATAGACTAAATTTATTTTCACAATGCACACTCTGCTCTCTGTTTCTTCATTTACTCCAGAATAAAGCAGCATAATGAAGATAGGCAACACTAGCACTAAGCTACCTAAGCTTCATTCCCTGGAAAATAGTTGGTAGTTGGTATATATAA
>JBBPDE010000002.1:8547784-8559073 GCA_037974605.1 Nannopetersius ansorgii
TTCACACTGTGTGCTGTGGTATGTTCACGTATGACCAGATTTTCTCTTTTATCCCAAACATTGCATGAGTTGCACAAAAAAACACAAAAAAATGATATGTTTTACCGAAAAATATTGCACTTATCAGTCCATTTTCATGTAGATATCTGATGATGCCAATACTGTAACTTAACTGTAACAGGAGAACGAAAAAAAAAGAAAGTTAAAAGAATTTTGATGTAAAAATTTTTTTTTTCAAAACTATTTTCAATCAATTTTATTGGTCCCCTGATCATGAAATTGTAACAGAGTGTTTGAAATGACACAAAAATGGCTTTGTTCCAACAATAATATGATGTAAACTTACGTGAATTTCATAATTGGAGTTTCAGTAGGGTAACAAAAAAATAGACATTTTAGCTCAGTAATCCAGCATGGCCACACTTTGCTCTTCCCGAGAGAAGGAAGTAAATAATCCATATTTAAAACATATCTAAACATATTGGCTGATGCTGTTATATACCGAAATGATTGTGATCATGATGCATTTATAGATTTTAGGAATAGTATATATACATCACTGTTATTCTTGACTGAAATTGATGAATTCAAATCCTGTTTTTGCAGCCTTATTTCAATATGTGTACTTTGGAAAGAATATATATAAAACATGCATCAAAATCAAATTCCTTTTTTTTTTTACAAAAAATATGGAGCCTTTAAATATAATGCATTATTTTCTTCCCCCTCTGTAGCGAGTGCAAGAGTAACAGAAAAATCCGCATCTTGAGAAAACATGCCGAGAAAGTGTTTGTAGCTAATTTTAAAGCATGCTAGGTGTCCAGCTTTCCATAAATGGAAAATGGGATGCCTCCATGAATGTTCGTCATCTGTAGTAATCTCATTTGCATCAATTTAACCCGCTCAAAACAGTGGAAAAAGCTGGCAACGTACACAGACTCAGTTCAGATCATTTGCCACTATATCAGCAGTTGGATGACTGTTTTACCCTGATAAGTGCCGACAAATTGTGCTGCGTTGCCGAGGAAGCCAATAAGTATGGCTAATCCAATCTTAAAGGGCCCGCCGGGAAAGACTGGCTATCACTGCTGTCCAAAATCCCGGCTCTGGCCGCTAACAGGCCAGGGAAATTGTGTTTGTGTTGAGTCCTGCTGCGCTGGCAGGGGAGAGGCAAACCTCTGGAGGGCAGCGGGGAGGCGGGTGAGATGGGGAAATGCTCACCAGGCTAATGGGGCTAGACTGCAGGCATCAACAGGCGGGTTGTAAATACATTATGTGTGGTGTAAGGACTGAGGGCAGGGTTTAAGAACTTCAGCATGAGGTTGGAGAAAAGGTGGGGGGTACCAATCCTTTTTGATAGATGGAGCATGTCCCACCATCTCCATTGTTCAAAGCACTTTCACCCTTGTTCAGAAGTGCCCAGAATCCCATTTCAACATATTAGTGTAGTTGGCGATTAGGGTATAAATCTCTAGGTTCGACTGAGGCAAAGCAAACATATCTCCTCCTGCATTTTACTTATACTGTTAAAATATGCCAGCTCTGACTGATGAGGTGTGTCGTCCAATCTTTAGCCCATCTCTGCAAAGAACACGGCAGTAGATCCAAGTGTTGCCTTCCCTGCATACAATAAGTGCACGGCCTGTGTTTATTCGGCATCTTTTCCTACAGTGAGATTCCTCCCAGAAGACCAAACGAATGTATAATTAATCTGCTGGGTCGCTAGTCTCTGATTTAGTCACTTGAAATTATTTGTTATTCTCACTTATGGTAAATAATTGCAAAAATATGCCAGCTGCATGTATGAAAATAGATGAGGATTGGAAGGAAATAATGGGCCCATTTTCAAAGCCCCATTGGAGCAATTATTTACATGAGGCAAACAGTTTTGGAGTTAATTATGTCTTGTACTTTAGCGATGGGTTCAAGGAAGGGTTAAAGCTTCTGGAACTGGAAGCGTCGCAGTGCTTTAGGATGCGGAAATGTCAGCTTTCTCAGCCATTTCCACGAGCCTGCATGTGACTCTTGGCTGTAAACACCGGTCCATTCCTAAAATAAAAAGCCGAAGAATCATATCATGTCAAGGCAAATCCGATTAGCATCCCATTTCCAGAGACTAGCAGCAAAGTCTTGAACTCTTCAATCTTAGTTATGTAGTATGAAAGAGGCTGGCCAGACAAGCCTGGAGTTTAAATACTTTTGGGTCATGTATGCTGTTTTAGAGGTGCTTGTTTTTATAGTCATTGCTTTGTCTCACTGCAGTTAGCTTGTGTAAATATCACAGTTAATATTGCCTGCAAAAATCTCCTCTATTAAGATCTAGTTGTTCCTAGCACATAAGTGCTTTCCATTTCAACAGCTCCCTGGTGTTCTTGGAATAGTGCTGACAAAGAGAGCTTTGCTGTCAAAAATGAAAAGAGGTAGCAAGCTAATTTCCAATTCTCTTGTGACCTCTTAGCCATTATCATATGATCTGCCTGGTCAGCAATAGTCCCTGATGAAGTATAGCAGAAATGGGCCATTCCTCTCAAAACTCGAGAAACAGATATTCTAGTGGTGTTTGAGGAAAGGCTAAAGTTCTTTTAAAATGCTGTGTCACTGCCCTGTAAGGTTATGAGAAAATGGGTGGTTCACACGGCTAGAGTGGGTGGATGGCTTTGTGCAAAGAACATAAAAGATAAGCACTTCTTTTTTGGTGCCTCTTTGAGGTTTTGAATGAGATCCTTTTTTTCTCTCCATAATGTTAGCACAAGCTGTTTTTAATCAATTTGTATCTGTTTCCGATGATATTGCTCTGAACTGCAAGAATTTGGGGTTATGTGGCGCTTGCCTTGATACTTGATAGAATGCTAAATTCTTTAATTTTAAGTAGAACTACTCCAAGAGGTGTCTTGATTGTGTGCACAGCTGTTCCCAGCTGTGATAGTAAGCTTTGAGCACAATTTGTTCAATTGATGTCAGTAAAGGTTAGCACAGATTCCTTTAAAGATGGCTGTGTTCTTGAACCAGCAGGCATTAGACGTAGTATTGATTTCTCTGCTTGATGTGTTTTCTTTTGGCCGGTCTGAATGCATGTCGCTGCCGGTTTTCCAGCCTCAAACCCGTGCGATGGGAATAGTGGGAGAGGTCCCTGCTCGCATCTCTGCCTCATCGATTACAATCGTACTGCATCGTGTTCTTGTCCCCACCTCATGAAGATCTCCCCCGGCAATCTCTCCTGTGTAGGTGAGTGAAGGCCCCATATCCCGCCGCTACTGGCTGGAACGCAGTCTTTATGTGATACAAAAGCATAAGAAGGGGTGTGGGGTGTGACCAGGGTAATCAAGGCTTATGTTTTTGCAATAACAGGGACGAACTGAGACTTTCTTTACCAGGTTGGGTATGCGCATCTCGGCCGCATCTTGGGCCTTTTTGCAGAACGCACAGATTGCCAGTCCTCCCCTGAACACCAGCACTGAGCTATTTAATATGAACAAAAGTAATGGGACATCTGACCCCTAAAAAAAGCAGCCGACACATACAGCTCTCATTACTTTTGTCCATATAAGATGCCTGACCATTCCACAAAATGTGACTTTAATAACACTGGTTCCGCCCACATGCTTTGCAGCTGCTATTTTGGTTGCGCCCCCATGCTCTGGGAACTTATTTTTCAATAACAAGCTAGATAAAACGTGAACGCACTGCAGTGGCAAATAGCTTTGGTTTTATATTTGATTTGATTACATTAATGTTTTTACAGAAAAATTTTAACTTCAGCTGTGTGACTGTGTTAAAGAGAACATTGTGGTTAAAAATCCTCTTAATAATTATATGTGGTTATCAGACTTAATCATGTTTGAAAGAGTTCGGTTACCAGGTTTTTTTTTTTTTAACTGTGTATTATTAACACCAGTAACTGCATCCCAATATACAACTTATGTGGCTTGAATAAGTCACAACGATCACTGTTTTGGATTTCACTGTGCTGGAGGTAGTATGGATATTTATTCTGTGCTATCCAAAATCAGATTTCAATTCTGATCTCATTTGCTCCTGGTCATTTCTTGCATCCTATTTGTATGTAGACACCCACTCATCAATTTTCTTCTGAAAGCAAGGGTTTTAATAGGGTGTTTACCCCATCTTTGCTGCAGTAAAAGTCCCAACTAAATTTTGAAATTTTGTTTGCAATCAGCCACAAGTGTAAAAGGGCATGATATTAGGTGGTTAGGGCTGGATCATAAGCCCACTGCAATCTATGCCAAATGCATTGGAATTCAGATTGTGGTGTCTACATAATTTTGGATACACAGTATGTGAGGGCAGTTCATGCTTTTTAACATTAACTTAAATTGTTAAATGGAAATCATGTATTAAATAATGTATTATTATGTAAGTAAAATGTAACTTCTTTTTCCTTGTATGTAGGTAATTGCCTTCAAAGCATCATCACTTGTATTAAAAATCAAAAATAAAATGGTACATTTATGAAAAACAAACACTTTTTTTTGAGAGTGTCCTGCAGTTTATGATCTGTCAGGAAAACAGGAAAGACTAGAATCCAGGATTAACATTGACAATCTGGGTGTTTTATGATGGTTTACACTTTACATACCATTTGTTTCAAAGGATAGTGGAGACTCATTTGATCACTATGTGTAAATTTATGCTAAGAAGATTCAGATACGAAATCAACAACCTTCCAACAGCCCCTTTTCAGCCCTGCTATACCACCAAAGTGACTACATTTTATCATTCCTAAAATATCCAGTATGTCATGAAAACAGTGTGTAGGCCACCAGCTCCTGTAATTTTCTGTGTGTGATTTGTGTGATTAGCTTGCATTTTACACCTCCCATGCATTGATGCATTCTTGTGTCTCACTCTTCAGCACTGAAGAGGTTTCTGCTGTATGTGAGACGCTCCGAGATACGAGGTGTAGACATTGACAATCCCTATTTGAACATCATGACCGCTCTGACCGTCCCCGACATCGATGATGTCACGGTCGTGGATTACGACGCTCTTGAGGAGCGGATTTACTGGGCGGATGTCAAGACTCAAACGATAAAGCGGGCCTTCATCAATGGAACGAGTCTTGAGACAATTATTTCTGGAGGTAAGTCAGTATTTTCATCTGAAAGCCACACAGCATTGTCTGCCTTCAGTGCACTTGATGATAGGCAGAACATTTGTCATGTTTATTGTCCTCCAGACTGCACTAGAAAAGACGAACAAGTGAGCTGACTTCTGGATTTCGCAGAAATGTTACACCCCCAACCCCCACGCCCTCATCCACCATGACTCATTTAGCAGCTACATTTAGAAAACTTAGTTAATTGTGCTATATGCAGCCCAGCAGGTGTAGTAATAAACCCGTTCCAGTAGGGACCAGAGGGATCTCTCCTAGAAGTGCTCTGCATTCACCTTCTGTCCTTCTGTGCCAGTGCTGATGACGTTATTAAGTGCCGTCTCTGGCATTTGCAGATATTCAGAATTGTCGTGGTCTGGCACTGGACTGGCTCTCGAGGAATATGTACTGGCTCAGTTCCGAGAATGAAGAGACCCAGATCAATGTTGCTCGACTAGATGGATCCCTTAAAACCTCAGTCATCCATGGGATTGATAAGCCAAAGTGTCTAGCAGTACATCCAGCCAAAGGGTAAGTAGTCCAAATTATGTTTTGATTTTAACATGTCCAGCAGAAGAAATATGCTATAATATATAATGATGTCTGAGATTTGTTTGTTCACTTGAGTTTTTATCTTTTTTTTTTTACGAATATCAAAGATGTCAGCAGTTTTTTTTGTTGAAATACACAGGGATTTTATGTTTTCTCCCACTGAAAGAAGGATTAATTTGTAGCTGAAAAAACATATAGCAATAAAAGCTCTACACCATAAACTGCTTGAATTGATTAAGACTGTAACTTGCCTTTTTACTACTTTCACTTTTGATCATTTAATAGAAAGATATACTGGACGGATGGGAACACGATAAATGTAGCTAACATGGATGGAAGTAACAGGAAAGTTCTTCACCAGAATCAAAGAGAACCAGTGGGTAAGCTTCTCTTTTTTGTGTTTGCTCCAACTGATGAGTTTTTTTGATTGTTTCTTTGTTTGTTTGGGTGACCTGATGATAACAGTCACAAACACAGACTCTATACTATGCTTACTGCTGATCTTAAATATGGCCCTCTTACAGGCACTTCAAGCTCCAATATCCTTCACCTGTCACAATCGATATTTACACACTGTCAAACACTCCCTCTATCCATTTCTAAAACAGTCTTTGTTGGAGTCGCCTTGTAGAAAAGTGATTTAGTGTGTCATGCCGAGGTCCCCAGAATTTTAAGCTGTAGACGGCCGGTTCAAGTCGGGACCGCACACAAATCGTCATTTTAAGATTACATGCTTCCCTTTGATGCAATCCCTGCCAACATCGGTGCCCATGATGTGAGAAGTAGATATGTGGCCCTAAGAGTTTTACTCTTAACCTTCTATTACCTCCTCAGGTCTTGCGATAGACTTTTCTGCAAGCAAGCTGTACTGGATTAGCTCAGCTAATGGCACCATCAACAGGTGTAATCTGGATGGCAGTGGCTTTGAGGTGATTGAGACCATGAAGAGGGACTTAACAAAAGCCACTGCTCTGGCAGTCATGGGTAAGTGGAGCAGCTTTTACACCCTTAACACTGAGTTTAGGGCTCAGTGCATTTAACGCTACGATTTTAAGGGATTTTGGCAGTTCATGACTTACATACTTCCAAAGATGTGCTTAATTTTTGAGAACTCTGAACTTCCTTCAAAATACTGAATTGTTTAAGAGAAGAAATGGTTACTTCTGCATTAGAAATTAAACTTTGTTCATTAGGGCTTCCTTTGTGGAACTGAGCTATGGGAATAGTACTGAAATTGATGCCAAGACTCTTAAAATACTTGACGCATGCTGCTACTTCTTTTTCTCTGGATGCCATGATGTTGCAGTGATATAGAGCTGAAACCTGAGCGAGAATTACGAGCTGAAGGGCCATCTCTCTCTGTCAAAAACCTCCCAGTCTCAACCTGACCATGAACACAGCAATAAAGTTGCAAATTAAAAAATGGTGATTAGTTGATGCTTTCAAGGGATATCACTCCACCCCCTGGCATTGAATGGTGTTCTATTACTCCTAGCATTTAATGCTAAACTGCATTAGGCTGCTTATTTAAGTTCACAAGGATGAAATGCATTATGAAAAGGAGATAAACAGACATCTGAGTTGCCAGTGTAGTGCTGATGGATGTTAACTAGTGAGATATGATAAGAATCCTGAATATTGTTTACACTTCAAAGTCTATGTGTGTGTGTTAAGAAATATGGATTTTTCTTATGATTCCTGTTTACATCTCAGAGGCCAATGTGTGCGTGCATATGTGTGTATTGTTGCTGGGACATGGCCATCGAAAATGAAATGAAAGCCACACAGTTCTTCAGTTTTCTTTGTCTGAGAGAAAGTGTAGGGATGTGTGATGTAACTTGCCTTTGCATGTAACCACAGCGCTCGGCTTATCCACGCTCTCAAAACTAGCAAAATGGCGGATTTTCAACTAATCTAGTGGGTGGGGTCTCGACAGATGAAGGCGGTTATATTCAAAGTAGCTCTGTATTACATCACAATGGGCCCCCATCCAAACAGCTCATTTTGAAAGGGCCTGAAACTGTGAAGAATAAAGCTGGTGAGATCTCTTTATGTGAGAGTGATTTTGTGCAAAGAACTTCATGAACATGTTTTGTATAACCCATAGACCTATTATAACTTGCATAACATGTCTCCTTTAAGAAATTTCATATGATCCTTATTTGGGAGTATTGTTTACACTTCATAGATCACTGTGTGTGTGTGTGTGTGTGTGTGTGTGTGTGTGTGTGTGTGTGTGTGTGTGTGAGTGTGTGTGTGTGTATTATTTGTTTGTGGGGGCCAGTTTGGACTGTGCTCTGAGCGGCTAAAAGATTTCTCCAAAACTAATAAATCTGACTTATGGCAGAGGAGCATAGGGTAAGGTACATCATAAAAAAACAAATGAGAATTAACTGCTCCCCATTTATATACTCCCCAGGAAGCAACATAACTCCTCAAACGAGAAAGTAAAGTTTAGGCCACAAAGTACAGCACACCATATACTTCCCCACATCAAAAAGTGGAAAATGCTGAATATGATTTTTTTCCCTCCAGATGGAGCAGGATAATGAAGACTAGCTGTCTGGGTAGACACCCAAGTGATGCAGAGCATCTGCTTTTTAATCACACCATTCACATTAGACTGGGTTTAAGACTCAAATTATGATTCTTTCCATAGCCGAGAAACATTAACTCAGGGGATTAAAGAGAAGTCTTGCAGAGGGAAGACATTCATGTTGGCAGTGATCAGAGGGGAAGAGAGTGTCAACTTTTTTCTACCCGAAAGCTAAGGCGTGCAGTGAGCGATGCCATTCGGAGGTTCTTTTTTTTTTTTTACATTCCTTTACATGTTTATTGCTTCTGTTCCTGGGTGAGAACATAATTGACTGGGACCTTTATCAGATGCACCTACACCATTTCAGATAAGCCTGTATTGAAATCCACTAAATACAGTCCTTTTTTTTCTTTCCTAGTAATTTACTGAAGAGAACCGTTCAATAAATTACTAATTAACACACTATCATCTCCCTAAACCTCATTGTTGTAACACTGTTACGCTGCTTTTTTGGGAAGCTTCTATACCCATATTCCATTTTACAGCAGAAAGCTTAACTGAATAAACAAGGCTCTGTAAGAAACCATGACAGACTTTTAACTGTTATTTCAGCCCAGGCTAAAGCATTCAAAAGCTTAATAAGGAGCTGACAGAGCAGCTCGGTGGTTACCCCACGGCCTGTTCTGAGATGACTAAAAGAGTGAATGATAAAAGTACATATTGAATGCTTTAGCAAGTGCGGTGCTACTATACGAAACCCACTGTTTTCCCAACTTAAAAAAAATAAAAAATACTGGCTTGCTTATTGCAGCTGTCCTAGACAGAGACTCTTAAGTTATTATTAAAAGTGAAGCAGAATAGAGGCCACCAGAAAGACTAATGACACACTTTCAGAGAAGTTACAGGCTACAGCGAAATGGCAAAATGATGCTTTCGCTAGGTGTTATCCATCACAATTAGTACATCTTTGTCACCAAGAGAAAATGCTTTCAGTTGCTTTTCTAGGGGCTTACGAGTCTGTTCAGAAGACACTTACATTTGCTATTTGTGTTGTATCGTTCTAAAAGAGAACTAATGGGCTTTGCGTTGGGTTTTATTTTCAGTCTGTCGCTGAATGTTTCATAATTTCCTTGGTTATAGTAAATATAGCAATTAAAAATGATCATGGCATTTAAAAGACAAATGTCTTGTTTTGTTATTGCCCTATAAACTGTTGCCTGCCTATAAAAAGTCTTCTGATTTTTGATTACAAGAAAAATAACAATTATTATCAAAAAGGTTAGTTTTCCACCACTCCCAATGATCAAATTTGGGTACAGAGACCATGCTTGATACCTCACAGGAAGGAAACTGTTTTACACACAATTTAACCAGTTTTTCCAAATCAGCTGATTGAATGTCAACGAAGTCCATCAACATGGTTGGATTTGAAGAAGTCATGGTGATGGGAAAAGGATTTGCAATTTATACAACACAAATATATGTGATTGTCACGAGGGCCGGACCGAGCCGGCTCCTGTGATTTACCTCTATGTAGAGACGAGGCTAGAACGCAGAGATCCATGCTCAGACTCTTTATTCATCAAAGCAAAACAAGAAGAAAATTAAATCTGGCACAAGGGCCGCTAGAAACATGAACAAGAATGTGAACCAACAGGATGAAAGTGAGGCGATTGACCGACAAAGGGGGAAAACACAGAACTGAACTAAATACAGGCAGTCATTAAGACGCTAAACACAAACAGGTGCAAAACTCAATCATGTGACACAAAACAGAATGAAAGAATTCAAAATAAAAGTCCCAGAAACGAATTGAAAACAGTGGCCCCCTACTGGCAGTATATCATGTATGTAAGAATAGATTGTATGTATATTGTGTTTCTTTAGAGTTCTTATGTAAGGTCAATCGTGAAAAAATAATGGTACTTTTAATTTGTTTACTTTTCAAAAAATGCCTTAACTTTTGACCCCATTATATTTATTTTATATTTATCATTACAGATCATAAAATGTCCCAAATGTCTCTAAGTATTTGTAGCTGTTTTATTGAATAACTTCCTGTTTTTCTAGAATGAAACATTTTATAAAACCACTTTGTTTAAATTTAAGCATTTATACAGAATTTCTGAATACCAAACTCGTCTTTAATTCTGAAAACTCCTCTTTTCCGCTTTTCATGCCGTGCTAATTGCTCTGGCAGAGCGATGCCATTATTTTAGTATGTTTTCTTTGCTATGCCCACATTATTATTTTGTGATGCAAGTTTGGAGATTTTTCTGCCAGGGCATTTTGTCAGACCTGCCACACACCTAAACTGACACAGCAGTCGTTGCTTCATTTTTCTTTGGAGCCATTCCCTGTCACATTACCACTTGTGCAATTGGCACCCAACACAGAGAAGCTACTCAGGGATACTGAAAGTACTTTGTAAGCTAAGCTTTTTCTGGTGAAAGTGGTTCTCGTGAAATGCTGAGGTGATTATTTGTTCTCCACAAGGCCTTTACAAAGACCTTTGCCTCTGTGTGCTTTTTATTCTCAAGTGTATTCCTGGTCTGCTACTGTATCGTGTGTGTGTGTGTGTGTGTGTGTGTGTGTGTGTGTGTGTGTGTGTGTGTGTGTGTATGCTAACATGCATCCAAGTGTCCTTGTGTAGGTATGCCTGTGGGTGGAAAGACGGTCGTGCAGTCACGTCTGTGGGTGTTTGAGTGGGCAGTATTTCGAGGATTTTTCACATCGTTTGGTTTTTGTCTTAAAATGTAGTGTAAAACTATCAGAAACTCCACTTGGTTACTCTGTGAATGTGTAAATTGTATTCCTTATGCAAATGCTTCAAAATTTGAAAAAATTAGAGAGGCACTAATGAAAGATAGCAAGTGTTAATTAAAGGTGTAAAAATGAAAACTATCAAATACAGAACAAGCACACTAACGCTTGTGGCACCCAAATCTCTTGGTTACATTCGCTATAGAAAGGGATTGACATAGAGTTCTTCCGTTACTGCATACCCCGTCCGTTTACGTTTACGTTTACGGCATTTAGCTGACGCTCTTATCCAGAGCGACGTACATCAGTGCTTAAGAAGTCCACA
>JBBPDE010000002.1:8569722-8586325 GCA_037974605.1 Nannopetersius ansorgii
GGGAGAACATTTGGAGGCATATTTATGGTTTGTACATGATTTAGAAAAACAAGCATTGGGATCTTTTTTTTTTTTTTTTTTGGGGGGGGCATTTTAATCTAGATTAATCTCAAGATTACAATGAGATTAATCTGGATTTTAAAAAATAATCTATATATATATATATGCATATGTCCCTGAATCTGTCACACATTCAAATTTTTTTTATTAATTTTAAAATTGTAATTTTTTTGTGTTTTTTTTAATGAATATTTCACTCCATATTTTTTTCTCATTATTCTTCCACTGAAACGCTGGCAATTTCAAGATGAATATCCCATTAAAATGTTTTTGAATGGACGATGTTAGATTCTGCATGCTGTGATTTTTCCATTTCCTTTTCATTTCCACCATTTCATAAATCATAGACGTTATAATTTGATGTGTGCTGTGGTTGTAGTGAGGTAACATAATTACAGTACTAGAGGACTAGAGAAACTCTAATAACTGTTCATGTTAATATCCAAATACCCATTCAGCGAAATTGCCACTTTTCCGTTGACATTACTGTGTTTAAATCATTTTTCAGCTCATTTTTATCTTTCTCCTTATAAGCGTCTCAGATCAAGGTCACCTTTTCCCTGGCTGCTATGAATTTGTATTGTATAGCCTTCATTCTTATGCCCCTGGTCCCCTGCTGTCTTGGGGCGGCCTGCCTCTCTGCAGCACAGAGGCGTAGTCTAGGCTCTGCGCCAAGAACAATCTCTGTGCTCCTTTGTGGCACGCTCAGTCTTCCCAAATGGAAACAACACAAGGGCTCGCTATCTGCAGTAGTGCTCTGAGATTGCTTGCACTGCGCTGTTTTTTGTGAATGGAGAGAGAGAGAGAGAGCTCAGCTCAGGCCAGGGTGCATCACCAGGCCGCCCTAAAACTGTGCCTCATTGACTCGTGCAGGGAAGGGAAAACGCATAATGCTCAGGCTGTATCTCTCGTCTAGACTTCCAGTGCGGTGTAGTTTGTGTTTATTGCTGCATACAAGCACACCCAGGAGTAACCAGGCACTTAAAGCTTCTTTGCCTGGGGGGTGGGGGTGGGTGGGGGGGTTTGGGTGGTGCATTACAGTGTACTGGAACGGTTTCAACACTGACACTGACCTTATAAAGCAGACCAGTTTAACACCTGTCCGCATTTAGTACTGCATCACTTCGCATCACATCATTGCTCTGAATGACTTACATCTCAATGACTGCGAATAGTGGAATCCCACTTAAATAATAATGCTTAAAGATAAATATACATTTTGCTAAATTAAACAAGCAAACATGCTTACCTAACAGTCAAAGCATCACAACCAGAGATGATATATATCATAAAAACAAGTGCCTTAAGATTGCCTATATGAGACCGAGACTGATTTCATGTGTCAAAAGCAATAATATGAGAGAGAATATTGTTATTGCATCCCTACCACAATTTCATTTTATATACAATAATAGCAATGCACTATATTATATAATAGAACCCAAAGAAGTGTTTAGATGTCTAATTCAGTGTTAAAGTACACAAACAGTTAAACCTATTCTAATAATGTTTTTGTCCAGTTATCTGCCACTTAATTTGAACACTTTTAGAAAAACAAGGAACTCTGAATATAAACATTATGTGATTTTTTATGCTATATTTTTCATACTTGTAGAATCTTCCACAGCTCCTTTTATTAAATTGGATTCAACTGTGTATATAATTTGAAACCTGTGTATGTGCGCAGAACAAGAATGTTATATATTCATCTGCAGTGTAATTCGTTTTAAATGAAAACATTGCTTGAAAACTTTGGAATGATAGTGTGTATGTATGCAGGGGCCATGTTGAAGCTTTCAAGAAATCAATCTTCTTTAACAGGTGGGAAGCTGTGGTGGGCAGATGATGACCTGGCCCAGCTCGGGACGGTCGGCAAGCGCGACGGCCGAAACCCGACAGTATTACGCAATAAGACCACTGGAGTGGTGCACATGAAAGTGTACGACAGAGACGGGCAGAAAGGTGAGTCACGGAACAGTCAGTCTGAAAGGACAGAGCATGTGCCTGAGAGATCATTTAAGGGGCGTACATCGTTGATGTGCTCTCACCGGATGCCTAACTTAATGCGAGTTAAAATGGCCAGTAAAATTAGATATAAATTCTAAAACGGCCTACTGCTTTGTTCAAAGATTTTATTCTGCTGTTGATTTATACATCCATGCATTATGACTTTTTTACGGTTTATTGCCAGACTGTTACATTTGGTTTGATAACGCAAATATATCCTCCCTTTCTATACAGTCCTAGAAAGTGCACAACCAACTTGAGATTTATTGGGGAGCCGCATTTCCATTTTGTGAGTTATTAGGCAAATAATTTAGGGTAATAGCAGCTCCATTAACAGCACTGCCGTGGATCCCACTAAACTGTCCACTCGAATAACAAATGACCATTAAGCAGGCTCCGATGTAAATCTATCTGGCCTCCAAACTTCTCAAGCAGCAATTAGCTGCTCTATTCATATTCGGACCTGTCTCATTACTGTCTGGTTTGGTCTAGGTGAGCTATCCTTGGGAGCATGTCAGGGTAGATGCTTCCTACGTGTGTCCCTTCAGTTATTCAGGGATTATTATGAATCATAAAGTATGAGTTTGGGAAACTTGTGTCGAGGTTTGCACTATTGTGGGTGTTGTGTTGTGTCTCTCAGGGAGGAATGCCTGCCAGTTAAACAATGGAGGCTGTTCCCAGCTATGTCTGCCTACGTCTGAGAATACACGCAGCTGCGCGTGCACCGTGGGCTACAACCTGCGCTCGGACCGCCTGTCCTGCGAAGGTAGACACATGAGCTCCAGGCATAGCAGTGGCTAATTATTACGGCGACTGAGGCAATTGAATCCGAATGCCCAATTATAGGCCACTTTTACTGATATGGCCATTTGAAGCAAAGCAATTTTACTGAAGGATTAATAAAACAGACATATCAAGTTATTAACAGAGATATTTAATATGCCACAGTCACTGATTAGATCACTAGAATTATGTTTCATCAAATGTTAGCAAGTACAAAACATTTATCCAGGGTTTGTCACCTGACCAGCCAATACTATTTAAAGTAAAGTGACTAAGAATTACTCACTCGTATTCTGTAACTGCTTAACCACCTCACTAGGGCAACTAGGTGATCTTTTTCAGCCGGAGGTGATCTTTTTCAGCTTTTGTGTCATTAGGTTCTCATTCGGATTGTGCAATATTGCTCACTTGCTTTTTATTTACTCATCTGTTTTTTGTTTCATCCCCTCATCACCTGCTGATGTCTCATTTTATTCATGGCACAAACACTGTCACTTTTCATAACCACTTGCACAAATAATCTATTATTTTTAGTGGTGGGCCGTTATTGGCCTTAACGTGCTTAACGTGCTGAAATTACCACATCAAACGTGACATCCTAACATGGATGCAGCTATGAAGCCACCAGGTTTGCTTCAGAGAAATGTTATTTTTAAGAAGCTTCCCAATGGAAACCTCGACAAGACAAGGTTGTTTGCACCTTGTGCAGTGCAGAATTAGTTTACTGTAGGAGTTGAGAAACCCATTCTCAAAGGCTTACTTTTAGTCACTATTTGGGTAGCACACATATGAGCCATTTTAATCAAGATTAATCTAGATTAATTCCAAGATTACAGTGAAATTAATCTAGATTAAAAAAATAATCTATGCCCACCACTAATTATTTTATTATATCTGATATAGTTATTTGTTACTTCGTTAGAATTATTTTGTTATACCATTTGCGCCATCTTATCTTATCTTATCTTATCTAAGAATGAATCTTTCTAAAAAAGATTTATTTTGCATTCTTTTCCCTTTTGAAAATTAACCGTGGTTCATTATGATTAAATATCCATGGTTTTCATGTTTTTTTGGGTAACTATGAATCGTTATATGTTATATGTAAACTATGGTAGAATCACAGCTACCATGAAGTGCTATGGATAAACCATAGTAAAACTATGGGTAGTAGCAAAGTACCATGGGGTACCATAGTAAAACTGCATAAAAACCATAGGAAACCATAGTGAATTTCCGTAAGTGTTTGGAAGGAGATCACATATTGGTTATCAATTTAGTTACGATATCACTATATTTGTTATGCCCACTGAGTTGTCAGTTTACCACTTTGCACTTTGTAGGTTTACAATGACAGACTGTAGCCCATTTGTTGCTGCACAAAAGATCAAGGGAATGGAGGTCCTGTGGTGAAGAACTAGAGGATGATTGACTCACCTTGTGCATGAAAACAGGTGAACTGTCCACCTAAATGCGTGTCTAATAAATGTCTCTTCTTTGGTAGGACTCAGCTCCTTCTTGATGTACTCTATCCATGAAGGAGTGCGTGGAATCTCTCTGGACCCCTCTGACCACACAGAGACCCTGATGCCCATCAGTGGCACCCTTTTTGCTGTGGGAGTAGACTTCCATGCGGGTACCCATTCATCAATCTGTCTATTGCTTTACTCTCTCTCTCTCTCTCTCTCTCTCTATCTCTCTCTCTCTCTCTCTCTCTCTCTCTCTCTCTCTCTCTCTCTCTCTCTCTCTCGCTCTCTCTCTCTCCTCTTTGTGTATTTGGAACTGCTCTCAGAATGCATACTCTTCCTTCCTCTTTGATCAGTCTCCATGTGTTCACATCAAAGATAAAGCCTGTACCACTTTTTTAAATGTCACATTTTTCATGTTGTTTACTGTCAGACATGCAATCTAATATTAGCCACACAGTTTCTTACCTGATTAAAGGGGACTGAACAAGCCTGTGGATCACATTTTGTAGAGATAAAGGATTGAGATGGGTTAAGTAAGTTTACGCTGGAGGCATCTCAGATAAATGCTCCTTCATATCTCCTAAAACCAGCATCATAAGGGACACAACGTAATATATTGGACAATCCATCAAATGAAAGTAAGGTACAGCAGGCAGGGCCGCGCACGAGCCCGATGGCACGCTGGCGTTTTTGTCACTCTATGCATTATTCATGCAGTGAATGGGCTGTTCTGAAGTGAATTTGTCACTGCTCAGATGCAAGATGATTCACCCTGTTTAGAGGAGAATTCAGTAGTGACAAGTAGCATGGAAAGTGAGTGTAGGGGAAGCAGTCCTTGTGTGGTGCCATTTAAATTATCATATTAAAAGCTACGCCGAAAATATGGTTTGATTTCCGTGAACACTTTCACCCACAAACCCACAAACACCCACGTTTGCTAACGTCATGCTGTGTGCTGTGCTCTGACAATGCCTGTGCCTTTCTCCGAGCACATGAAACTGTTCACAGTTTAAAGTGCCCTGCATTTTCGACAGTGCCCTGCATACTGTACATAACTGGAAGTTTTAATTGAGTATACGTTCATCCGTTCATTATGTTGGTATCCTTGTCCTTCTGTGGTATTAAGACGCCGCCATTTGTTACTTTTTTAGACCCCATCAGAATTGTATCACACTTGTATGTTTTTTTTTTTTTTTACAATTTACAGAATTTGTCACACTTATTAAACCAAACATTTCTTCATAAAATAGGTAAATTACTTCTTAAATATGGACAAAGCTATAAAAAAATCATGAAATCCCATCTTACATCAAACGCACCCCCCGCTATGATTTCAGAAATTACCCCCATTCTTTAACAAGAGATAAGTAGTGAAATATGTTCAAGTGGTAAACAGCATTTAAACAAAGAGAATATTAATGTAGGAATGTTAATGTTATTGTTATGTACAAAGAGAATATGTATAAACCAGTGGTAAAAATGAATGTTATGAATGCTACAGATAATTATGAAAAATAAATGTTATGTTGTTTAGAAGTAGTATTAATCGTCTAGAAGTATTACTCGTAGAACTTGCCTAGAAACTTCAAAATCTGTGAAATGCTTTTCAAGGCAAGCCCCAGTTGCCATAAGGGAGGAGATCAAAGCTCATTTGGGTCAACCAAGAAATGAAACCACAGCCCTCTGGCCTCTTCTGACTCTGGGATTGGGGACATCAGGGCTACACATGCTGACCTTAGCGAAAGTGGCACAATGGACAGATGGTCAGAGAGTCTCTCTACACTTGTCCTCTATGCTCCCTAGCTCCCTCATCTACATTGCTAGTGGAGCCGAGCTCGGTTCAGGTGTGCAGGAGGCTGAGCCCGAGCCTGAGCCCGGCTCAGCTTATGACAGCTGATTACATCCGCATACTGTTTGCATGTCATTATGAGGCAGCTTGTTGGAGCGTGAAACGGATGGAGGCCTTCCAGCTGGCTGCTGTCTCATGCAAGAGATCTGTTAGCTGGGTGCAAATTCCGCATTTACAGGAGAGTGCAAATAAACCAGACGCTTCCACACTGCAGGTTCCATGACCACAGCCATTTATAGGGCAAAAACGGTGAAGGTGGTTTGTTAGTGGCTGTCGAATAACACATTCAGCCGTTAGTAATAACTTCCTAACGCAGAGGATCAGCATATTTATTGCTTTATGATAATCAGTGGTAATTGTAGGCTCTGGAATGTCTCATCAGTATTGCAGGGAGTTGAAATAGCGTGTTGAGATTACACAAATGGTCCATTGCATAAATCAACAAGAGTTACGGCGATGCACACGACCCCTGCTTTGCTCAGGAACAGTATACCAGCAGTATATGGTGCATGAAAAGCAACCTGTGCTCAGTATTCCAGCTCTTGTTGTGAAACATGTCCTTCTTTCCGCAGGCAATGACACAGTCTACTGGACAGACATGGGCCTAAACCGCATCTCCAGAGCCAAGAGAGACCAGACATGGAAGGAACACATTATTACCACTGGCATCAGCAGGGTAGAGGGCATCGCTGTGGACTGGATTGCTGGTCAGAAAGATCTGATGTTATACACTGTGCCTTGTGAAATAATGTTTACCAAAATGGAGACAAAATCAGTGAATGGGTCTTAAGTACTGTTTGGAAGGGATTTGTTTTGACTGTTTAAATATAGTAGGTTTTTATTATTGTTGGTAATTGATGGGTTAAATGAATTGTACTCTGTCAGAAAAGAATCTTTTTTTTTACCTTCAGTACCTTTAAGAGGAAGAATATAATAGCACCATATTTCACTGCTGTTGCAATGTTTTTTAACTTGCTCTGACTTTAAACAAACTGTTTTGGCATAGTAGTGATCAAAATGTACACACAATTGGGCCTTAAGGACCAGATAACTCCAAGTTCCATCGAGTTCATGCAAATTGACATTTGGTAAACATTCATAAACTAAGGGCAAGGAGTTGTTATGTATAAGTACAGAGGAACTTAAGGAAATGCTTTTTGCAGATGCTGTTCCAAACATATGATGGTGCTCAAAAACCTGACATATTACAGAAACAAAATATGTAATTTGAGTTTATGTGGGGATTTTAGTGCTAGACAATGGCACTGATAGCATTTAAAATAGAAAGGGATGATTTTGTCCTGACAGCAGTAGTAAGAGAAATTCTGAAAAACGTTAGGACATATATTCTACCTGAGCAGCAGAAGCAGAATATTCATTTCATATTTTTTGTGTGATACTCTATCCTTTAACTGAAAGTCATGTCTATTTCTCCCACAAAGGTAATCTTTACTGGACAGATCATGGTCTCAATCTCATTGAAATTGCTCGTCTGAATGGCATGTATCGGTCCGTGGTGATATCAGAGGGACTGGACCAGCCAAGAGCCATCGCTGTGCATCCACAGAGAGGGTAGGTCCATGTACAAGAATGCACTGGGAGCAAGATCACACATTGATTTCCTCATAGGAATCATCATTACTGACCTAAAAGCTGCAGACAGGTCCACGGTGTTTGCCCTTTGAATATGTTTGCCAGTTGATGGACATTTACTGAAATTCAGTGTTCTGTTCAGTGAGCTGAACCCAGACTGAAATAAATAGTCTGTCAGGCTTCTGGTGTGTTTAAAGCCCTTTTTTGGAAACTGTGCATCTCAACAGAAGTGAAGCTGAAAAGGGCTTGTTGGTGGTCTGCATGAAGCTAAATTAGCTTCATAGCTTCAGCTACTTTGAGCAGAGACTGAGACTGACCTTCAGTAATGGTGCTTTTTAGCCATCCTGATGCCTCGTTATCTAATCTGCCAGGTGTACCTCCTGTTTCAGGACCACTTTGTGCTCTGTAGATCAAAATGAAGATTGGTGGACTTATGCTAAGCAGTGCATAAAATGAGTCAAAGGAGCCAGACAGGGAGGTTAGAATTTCTTCTGGTGTGATGATTTCTTTATTTTCTAACAGTTATGCGTTTGTTTTTTTCCTACATGACTTGAAAAGGAGTGAGTTGTCTGTACTCTGTGAAGTCACCCACAGAGAGAGCCATTATAAACGCATATCAAGGTTTTCTCTTTTTTTTGCGTGCTAATTTCTGCACATAGCAGAACTAACTGCGCATTTTCACTTCAGTCTGCTCCAAAAACTACACAGCAAGTTATGTCCAATACTGGAGTCATCCTTATGGCACTTTTTTCTTTTCTCAACTCAGATGCTGAAACGTTAAGCTGTGCCTGATATTGATACCTGTCCAGTGATTTTATTTTCCTTTAAAACTTCTAAGCTTTTTACCTTTAGCTGTTTATATTTGAAGCTCTTCATTCCACATTATGCCCGAACGGCTGAAATATACACACAATATACTTTAGAAAGAAATACTCTGTTGACCACATGACTTACTTAAAAATTGCAACAGTTTTTATCACTTCACAAAAAGAATTTTTGCAGTGCAAACCTGTTAAAATATATTGTTTAATAAAGAAACTCTGGGAAAATATTTGGTCAGTTACTTGTTATACAGGTGTGTGTGTGTGAAGGTTTGTCCTCTTTTATCATATGATATGGTTTTTGGGTAAGAATCGAACCCCACTCTGCTTGGAGGGCAGCGCTGTTACCCACTATACTATACCAACCAAAATAATCTTAAACATGACAGATTTCTACCAGCTTTATTGCAAGATTATAACCCATTTGCTCTTTGAATTTGATACATTGGGCCAAACTAAAACATAATGTGGCATATGCAAAGAGGCACCCTTACTGTTGACCTACAAGTATTATGTTTTGCAAGAGAACAGAGTTTATTTTTCTCATTAGGCCTTGATATTTGAAATGTGGAAAATAAATAATAATTGTGAATGAGTGTTTGCAGAAATATTTAATAGGTTTGCTCCATGCAGACCTGGTATTAATTTCTTTTCAACACACTTTCGAATGCACACACCTGCTATTGGATTTCTTTTTTAATCTGTTTGAATTCATACATTTTTCTCTGATTAATCCAGTATTTCCTGTTGGTTTTCTGATTAATACTGTACCAGTACTATTTTCATCAGGAATGCATGAACAGTTTGTGAATTGTTTATTTAAAAGAAAAAAGGATGCGTGCTGTGTTTTTTAATAGGAACTTAACTTGGATGACATTTTCTTGGTCACGCGAATGTGAGAGTTATTTCAAGGCAGGAAGTTTAAAAGAGGCTTAAAATAACAAGCAGGCAATGTTCTTGTTGTCATGGTCTTCATCTGTCACTTAACAGCTACTTATTCTGGACTGAGTGGGGGAAGAGCCCTTGCATAGGCCGAGCGCGGCTGGACGGTTCAGATCAGGTCACGCTTGTTAGTTCTGGTATAGCGTGGCCCAATGGGATCTCCATTGACTATGAGGTACACATTTTCTCTCTCTCGCAAATACACTCTCTCTCTTTTTCTCTTTCTCTCTGTCTCTCTACCGCTCCCTCTCACCTGATCCCCTGGCCCTGATGCAACCATACCACCTATAACCTAGTCCCGCTCCCCATCTCTCTTCTCCTGCTGCTGATAAAGTGGACCTGTGCGAAAAAAGGCGATGCGCTGATGTGCATTTTCAAATTGCTTTCCAGGAAAATAGATTATACTGGTGCGACGCTCGAACCGACAAGATAGAGAGGATCAACCTTGAGACTGGGGAGAGCCGGGAGATTGTACTGTCAGCCGCCAACGTGGACCTGTTCTCCGTGGCTGTGTTCGGGGCTTACATCTACTGGTCTGACAGGTAATTTATTATTTTACTAAATGCTGGGATTTCCAAAGTGGCCCACAAAGCCCAGCTGCTACAGTCTCAGAGGATTAACTCTTCCCATGCAAGGGCACTACAAGACCTGGCATAAGCCTCTCGTTCCCCAGGAACATCCCTGACTTTATGTAGATTGCGTGTACAGTAACTAAATGTCATTGTCAAGGTGAGCTTTTGCTCAGATATTGTACTTGAAGCAGCTGGCTTGTGTATTCAAATGAGCTTTGCTGCTTTTAATTAGATAAGTGCCATTGATTACACTCACGCCAGCCTTCATTCTCTCTTTCCCCCGGTGCTGTCTGTGGCAGAGCTCATGCCAACGGATCCATCCGCCGCGGGCTCAAAAACGATGCCACCGAGGCTGTGACGATGAGGAGCGGCCTGGGCGTCAACCTGAAGGATGTGAAAGTCTTTAATAAAGGCCGGGAGAAAGGTTGAGGTTTCAATTTAATGATCTTATTATTTATTACCATTGGTGCTTTCATGACTTTCATGTTTTCTAAGCTACAACAAAACTATTTATAGGATTTTTTATAGGAATTTTTATGGGATGCAAAATTTGAGGGAATTGATATCCAGTGTGTGTTCAAGGATAACTGCTCATTCAGCACTTATTCAAGAGGATTGGCAGAGAATATTTCTCTTTTACAGTAACAGTCATTACTTACTTAGGAAATCTTTACACTAGGTTGCTATGAGGATTTGATTACATTCAGTCACATACATATTAGTGATACTGGATGCTTAGTTGTGGATCCCAAACAATACTCTAAAAACTACCACTACTGGGGAACTTTACTCTCCTCTTCCCAGTGTGTGGCAATGGGCATGGTGACCTCAGGTTCATGTCCAGAGGGTTAGCAGTGTTTTTCTATGAGGATTAGAAGTTGTGTATGTCCATCTGGACAGCAATGAGCGCGTTTTAAAGCTGCACACACTAATTAGGAGTGTATGGACAGGTTTAAATATAATTAAATGTGCCTGAAATGAGATTAATTCAAATGTGTTCAATTACAATAAAATAGTAATAAAGAGTAGAAGGACGTGACAATGAGATTATTATTATTATTATTATTATTATTATTATTATTATTATTATTATTCAGTAATAAATTATATTTGGCTTGATTGTACTAGAATATGGATTATAACTTACTTCTTGAAAGAAAATATGCTTTTAATGTTGAGCTTGATCATATTCCATTACTGTGTAAATAGTTTCTTGTACCAAACAAGGCTTCTTGTGGCTAAGCTTTAAATGTTTGTAATCAGTTTGATTTGTTGTGAGGTCAAAAATCTGCACCCCTGGCTTTAGGTACAGCATTTTGTTTGCATTCTGCCATCAGCCTGTGTACGTGATGTTAAGGCCTCTGTTTGTGTCCTCTAGGCACAAACCCATGTTCCAGGAGTAATGGTGGGTGTCAGCAGCTCTGCTTCCATCTGGGCAGCGGAAGACGGACTTGCTCATGCGCTCATGGCTACCTAGCAGAGGACGGATTTGCCTGCCAGAGATATGAGGGCTTCTTGCTGTACTCGGAGAGAACCATCCTCAAAAGCATCCACCTCTCAGATGAGAGTGACCTTAACTCTCCCCTCCAACCCTTTGAGAACCCTGAGTTCTTCAAGAATGTCATCGCACTAGCTTTTGACTACAGGCAGCACGCCTCAGAACACAACCGCATTTTCTTCAGTGACATCCATTATGGGAATATTCAAATGATCAACGATGACTGGTCCGAACGGCAAATCATAGTTGACAGTAAGTTTAATATTCTTTATTTATAAATCTCAAAGCGGTGGATGTGTTCTGGGGCTGACATTTGAAAATGTCTGCTAATTGGGTCACTTATCATAGGAACTGGACTTGTGTTGGTTAGACATGAAATCTTGAATCCCTAGAGGACAGTTTAAGGCTGGTGGGCATACTGCATGCATGGAAGCATTTGTTTTCATCATGACGTGGAGCTGTCAATGCAGTGATCCGCATGTTGTTAAATGTTCTGCTGCTATACCCATTCCGGGCTCTTAGGAACCATTTATGAAAAGCCATTTGCTGGAAACCTTAAGTGGGAGGGCTTCATGATGTATTGCTCGGTCCCCCTCCATACTATACTCAGTAAGAGCATTATAATGGCTGCCTCAATTTTTTCTCAACTAAATGGTAGCAATTTAACTGTCAAAAATGATGTTTAAAACATTGCATCTCTCTCCTTGCTCCCACTATTGATGGAGTAAAATCGCTTGTCTCATTTCCACCCTCCCTAAAACTATAGGATAAATAAGGAGGGATGAGGGTGAAACATTTTAAGATCTAGACTGTCATGGTTATTGATTTTTCTCTATGTAATATAAACAGCCCAGGAGGCCTTTTTGGTGGAAATCAATATCTGTATCTAATGGTGGCACACAATGAAAAGGTTCAGTGTCTAATAGCACTTTATTACCAATTATTGATCCAACTAGCAACTTTTGGCATGCAGAACAGTGGTTTATCCAATGGCAACCTCAATGAGGTGGTCTGTAACATGCACTGTTTTTTTTTTCAAACGGGCAAAAGGTTCTCATTAACCTTGAGCGATTCACGCTGTCGCTTTCAGTTCCAGCAGCTGCACAGAAATAGGCTCTGGTGATGATGTAGTACAGTTTCCAGCAGGTCCATCACCTTTATCCACAAGGTGGGGTTGGGGCTCTGCGCTCTTCTTTCTTGACAGGTTGTAAATAGAACAGTTCTCTGAAAGCTGTTACAACACACTTCACCATCTTAGTTTAATCTGAAGGTGTAATAAAAGGCATGGAGTAAGCCATGTCATATATAGAGTCATTATATGAACTTGCCACAGTCTACCTTCCCCAGCCTTGGTTCAGTCTTTTTTTACCTTATGAAGATCCACATTAGCCTTCTCATATAATAACATTCTTCACTGCTGCTTGGATAATTGGGTGGAGGAGCACATGGCAGGTGTGGGATTTGCTGATAGCAGATCCACCCACAGGCGTCATACAACATTTAACTTAAGACACCACAAGTCACACAACTTTACACCCTTAGACCCTTAGCTTATTATTCAGACGTTCGTCTTCAGACCTGCTATCCAGTAATTTTCATAAAGAAATAAGTACCAACTATTAAACCAGTACTCTGTAAAATTGTTTTCTGTTAAGTTTGGACCTTCTGAGTTAATTGAGACTCTGATCTGATTCTAATATTAATCTTAATGCTTAGAACGATGCGTTTTATTTGCAAACCTTCATTGTTCATTATACTGCGTTATAGAGGTCAAGCCTTTAATCAGTTGCATAATTACACTGGCCATTTTTCATGGATTACACTTTATAATAAGCTCTAAAGAAGAGATAAAGACAAACAAAAGCTAATTAAAACTAATGTAAAACCAAGGTTAGCAATAATTAACGGCTGAGCAACTGAACGGCTTGTCTGTGTGCACACAAAAGTTACTATTCTGAGCTGATACCGATGTTTATCTCTGTGAAAACTGTTGGTGTTTTTTCTCTTTTGTTTGCCAGTGGGTCAGAACTGGCCTAGTCGGTGAGAGTTAGATCATTCAGAGATGAAATTACCTACATTTAACAAAATGATGAAGTCGTGTAGCGAAGCAATTTAGCTTTCTAAGGCCTTTGAGTGGTCCATCTGTTTGTAGCAGTACTGAATACTTGTTGAAATTAGCTGATGGTGAACTACTCTGCTTTGATAATGTCCCCAACCCTGAGCTCTGACTGTTCTCTGGAGATGAAAGACACACACACACACATAGACTCTTCCTCCCATTGGAAGGGGGCAAAGATGTTAATCATCCATATTCTCGTAATTTATCTGCACATACCCTCTTAATTACTCCCCGGCCTACTCTTTCCTGAGAAGCATGCTGTCAGGCATCTTTTATTGTGAGCAACTAATTGGTGATCGACGTCTGCAGATAGTTCTTTGAATTTAAAGTTTGAATTTAAAGTCTATTAAAGGAAATGTCCATCGTTGGACATTTAAACCCCTCAGCTTACTTACTGGGTAGCTAATTGCACTTTGGGTTTTTTTGGAGGGGTGGTTTGTACTTGCTTAGCTGAACTTTTAAAGACCATTTTTATTGTATCAAAAATTTAATGAACATATTAGAAATAATTTTCAACAGGTGGCAAATTTGCTTACAATATGTTAATAATGTAATATGTGTGTCATTAAGTGATTCTGACGTAGTTGTAAAGTCATTGGACATTGTATAGATCTGTGAGCATTGGTTAAGCTTTGGATTAATTTCTTTGTTTCTTAATGTGTTTAGTAAAGTGTCATGAATGCATGTATTTCTAACAGCATTCATAAATTCTATGAAGTTCCTATAAAGTGTTCCCAAACAATTTGTAAGATGTTTATATTCATTTATATGTTTACTCCTTTCCTGTAGACGTGGGCTCTGTGGAGGGTCTGGCATACCACCGTGCGTGGGACACAGTGTACTGGACCAGTTCCACCACATCCAGCATCAGTAGACACACAGTGGACCAGAGCAAACACGGAGCCTTCAACAGGCAGGCTGTGGTCACCATGTCCGAAGATGACCATCCTCATGTGCTCGCCCTGGATGAGTGTCAAAAGTCAGTGATGATTATCTTATGGTACCACCAGATATCGTAATATTATAATAGCAGCTCCAAAAATAACTACAACACCAATACTACATTTACATTTACAGCATTCAGCTGACGCTCTCATCCAGAGTAACGTACAACATAATTGTTTCTTACCTGAAAAACAGCTTAAATCCTCGTCAATTATTTAACCGAGATACATCTATACAACGTCTGTCAAATAATAATTAGCCAACACCTACCAAACAATACATAAGCCATAGAGAACAAAAACATAAGCTATAGAGAAGTCAAGAGAAGGGAAAGGATTTTTTTTTTACAAGTTTTTTTTAATAAGCAGTAGAATATGGACGTAGTTAGTCGCCGAGGTGCTCCTTGAAGAGGTGGGTCTTCAGGTGACGTGAGAGCCACTTCCACTGGGGAGCCAAGACCGAGAAGAGTCTTGAGGCATGTCTCCTTCTTCTTTTGAGGAGCGGAGGCTCGAGACGAGCTGTGCTTGGAGCCCTGAGAGTGACACGTTGTTTGATTAATGCTGTTATGTTTGAGGGTGAAAGTCTGTTTTTGGCCTTAAAAGCAAGCGTTAAGGATTTGAACTTAATGCGAGCAGCTACAGGGAGACAGTGAAGGTTCCTTAGTAAAGGTGAGGTGTGAGTGAAATTAGGAACACTTACCTGGCAGCTGCATTCTGAATCAGTTGAAGCGGTTTGTTTACCTTCTGTGGAAGTCCAGCCAGTAGAGAATTGCATTAGTCCAGTTTGGAAATGACCAGGGACTGGACAAGAATCTGTGTAGCTTTTGTGGTGAAAAAGGGTCGGATTCTTCTGATGTTGTAGAGAAGGTAACTGCACGTTCTAGAGATCTGGTCAACCTGTGACAAGAAAGACAGTTCTTCATCTAGCGTAACACCAAGATTTCTTACCTTCTTAGAAGGGATGATAGCTGAGTTCCCAAAAGAAACAGTGAGATCGTGGCTTGGTGAAGGGCTCCCTTTGATTAAGCGGAGCTCTGTCTTGCTGGGGTTCAGCTTGAGGTGGTGGGCCTCCATCCAAGAGGAGATGTTTGCCAGACAGTCTGAGATGTAGGTTGAGGCCTGGCTATTGTTGGCAGGGAAAGAGAGAATAAGTTGTGTATCATCAGTGTAGAAGTGATATGAGAAACCAGGTGAGGCTATTACATCCCCAAGAGAACCAGTATAGAGAGAAAAGAGAAGTGGTCCTTGGACCGAGCCCTGTGGGACACCCCTAGATAGTCTACGTGGAGCAAACTGGGTGCCTTGCCATACTTCCTGGTACCTCCGGCCATCGAGGTAGGATGCGAACATTGCCAGGCTGTGCCAGAGATGCCAAGGTCGGAGAGAGTACTACTGGCATACTACTACCACTGCTACCAGCATTACTGTTACTGCTATCATTATTGTACATTATTATGACTTTGTTCTATACCAGACTTATTATGAACGGGAATTGTGAAAAAGATGACAGTACGATGCTGTTGTGATATTGAGGCCACTGTAATATAATCCTGCATTTTTTTTTCATTTTATGATACAGTATTGCATTAAGTTATATAAATTATCAATATACAAGTCATAAAACACTTAACTCATCTCGCGAGAATCTTCCCATTTTATTCTTTTTCAAATTAGGTTGTGATGTGTACCAAAAAAATTCACAAGATTGTGCTTTTATTCCTTACATACTACTCTGGTAACATTGCTATTAATGTATGACAGTAGGAGTAAATACGAAAATAGAAGTCATTTAGATTCATTTAGATTTATGTACACTACTGGTCAAAAGTTTTAGAACACCCCATGTTTTCTGTTTCTTTGTATTGAAATTAAAGCGGTTCAGTGTCTCAATGTTCATTCGGCAGAAATTTCTTCCCAACTCTGCAGCAGGAGTTCCCATAAGTGTG
>JBBPDE010000002.1:8604896-8616704 GCA_037974605.1 Nannopetersius ansorgii
TTTTTTGTGCAACCATCTTTTGCCAACAGAACATTACAGAGTCTTCTCTTGTAATGTTTTATAAGACACAAGGACGGATTTATGACATTCTTTGATGCAGATTCCTGGGTCTTCTCGTGTGCTCTTCTTGAGCCCCCAGGTTTCCAATTAAATTCAGGCCAGGGGACTGGAATGGTAATGACAAAACTTTGATTCTGTATTCCTTCAACCATTTTTGAGTGGGTTTTGACATGTGCTTTGGATCTTTGTCTGGCTGGAAGATCCAGTCATGACTAAGTTTTAGCTTCTTGGGAGAGGCAGCCAGATTTTGATCTCTTGGTACTGCCCAGAATCCATAATACCATGAATGAAAAACAGTACTGCCAGGGCCACTGGAAGAGAAATAACCCAACCATATCACAGATCCTCAACCATATTTACGCTTGGAATTCTGTGCTTTTCTCTGTAGCTGTCTTTATTTCCACGCCAGCTCCAACCTGACCATTTGGAATCGAAGAGCATAATTTTTGTTTCATCTGACCACATTATCCTGCCCAAGTTAAAGTTCCAGTGGCATCCAGCAAAATCCAAGCGCTTTTGCTTGTTTCTGGCACACCTTCTAAACAGTTTGCTGGCATGGAAGTGATGTCTTGAATTTGGAGACATGGTGACCTGAAGATGCTACCAAACTCTGTAGTTACGAAACTGTGTTCTTTGGAGTTTTATCTTCTCAGACCAGCCTCCCCACTGTGATGAAACAGCTTTGCCTCTTCTTCCAGCTGGTTAATTATTCTGAATGTTCTAAAGTCTTAATGATCGTCCTAACTGTTGATACAGGCATTTTAATTGAGCAGCTATTCTCTTGTATCCGTTCCTTGTTTTGTGCATGTCAACACAATTTAGACTTACTGTAATGGTTGGAACGCTCTTGAATGTTTAGAAATGATTGGGCCCTCTGTCATATTCTTCAGTCCAGTGAATAGGAAATCGGTGAAAACCTCTTAAAAGCTCTGAAAATTAGTGTGTAGGATCATACTTCAGTTATAGCCACCTTGATTCAGATTTAGTAAGGTGCCAGTAAGTGTGGCATATGTCATTTTATTCCTATAATAAAAGTAATATATTTGTCCTAAATGAAAGTAATACACAGCATGTGTTTTTTTTCTATTTTCAATATAATATTATGATAATAACTGACCATTTTTGACCATTTAGTCATTTTCAGCAAGAGTGCCAGTAATTCTGAAAGTCACTGTATATTTCATTATTCCGTTGCCTTTCATTATTTCTTTGTTGAAGCAAATAAGAAATCATTCGTTTGAACACAGGAACATACTCACTCACTCCACACTGCATTCAGCAATAAAGACAGCACTGTTCCTGCTTTTCTATTGACTGAAAACACACAAATGCTTTTTCTATACTTAATGTTCCAAATACTCTTGTGGGGAGGTAGCACGGGTAAAATCTGACTATGGATCACTGATGGCGTGTTTGGTTGAGTTCAACTTTTGGAGTCTGAGGCAAAAGTTTCCTTTCATCTTGACTTGGCTTTTCCAAATAACAGATCAAGAGATTTTTTCACTTAAGGATCGGTAATCTTGTCATGCTCACTCTGACCTAGAAGGTGGGTAATACAAGTGTAATGAGGGTAGATGTGAGGAATTCTAGACGTTTTGGTCAATACCTCATCCGAGCTGTTTGCTACTCCTAAGACAATCATCGATGACTGATGGAACAGAGCGCCTGCCCTAATTTGTGAATAGATTTTCAATGGCTCCTCTGCTGGCACTTTTGCACACATCACAGTGACAAAGTAGGCAATCGCTTCAAGGCAGTGCAGCACTGACGATATAACAGCAGTCTTACATTTTGTGGAAATGCCTTTTTCTCAAATCCTTTCAAGAGCCTCAGAGAAACAGAGGGAGAGGTTACTGTCTTAATCAGGGTGAGCCATGGTGCAGAACCCATGGTTAAGTGCTTTGCTGGAGGGCAAGACGGTGGCAGGCAGAATTAGAATTTTGACACCAGTAATCCTCTGATTGCCAGCTTACGCTAACCTCCTCAAGTGCTGAGCTCAAATACGCAGCCTTCCGGTTACACAGCCACATCTTCGACCACAAAGTTAACACCACCTCAGCACTTTGCATTAGAGGGCAGCAGGTTAATATTTCATCTTTCCTGTCACTAAATTCCCAAGACATGATATGATGATATTCCTTTATTTATTTCTTTATTTTAGAATGACGCTGTCTGCGACTCAAAAATAACCTGCTGACAATGTTCCCAAACAGAAAGCAATTTAAAGCTTTTAGGTAAAATAAGGGGAGAGCTTTGTACTATAGGCTTCACTCTCATATGCAGTATGTCTAGTGACATCAGAAAGATCTTTGAAGGACGAAGAGAGGGCAACGTGAATTTAGAGTTTTCAGTAACATACCTTTCATTTCCCATGTATCGACTCGTACTTCTCAAGGCTTATTATTCAGTAACCACATGGACTACAGAGCTGAAAAGCTACAGTGGTTATAGAGCTGGAGTAAAACATTTTTAGTACAGTCATATGCCACATTTTATGCAGGAACACTTCCTTTTTAATTTCAGCACACAATTACAATACTTAGAAAACATAAAATATAAAATGTACCATAACCTTCGCAACACCCCCAACTCAGCAAATAAACAGTAATTATACATTAAAATGTATGTTCTTATACAGAATGTTTACATATATCCACTCATATTTACAAGACTATATGGTAACACCGATTCACTTCCTCTAGTGTGTATATGTCTAGACCATAGAACTATGCAAATATTCTCTTGACTGTTGATATTACATGCAAGGAGTTTTCTGAGGGGTGCTCTCCTGCAGATGGTGCATGTAAAATCTTGGTAAAAACTGACAGGGGCTGCCTCTGCAATACTCAGCCTGCAAACTTAGATCTAGTCACCTTTCTTCCTTTAGTCTTGTCATGTTAAGTGCAAGCGCAGGCCAAAACTGCCCAGTGAGAAATAAAATCTGTCTGGATTTTAAAAAAGGATTGCCTGCAATAAGTATCCTGTCTTGTATTTGTCTTGTAGTAGCATGTCAAAAAGGTGGCACCGGAATGTTCTCTGGTAACACAATGTATCCTTCAAAGCGGCAGTAACATGCACACACAACTTACAGTAGTGAAATTCTTATATAACTAAAATCTGTATTTTAAGTGTTCAAAATGTCCCTGTCGCCATTTAGATCTATTTGGTTTATTTCTATAGGTTCTGATTATGTCAAAACATCCTCAGAGAAGAACATTGTGAGATAATGTGTAATATCATTTGTCAGGACAATCATGATCTATAAATATGACAATTTTATCCAGCCCTTCTGTCTTTCAGTGTGTGGAAGGAAATTGTATTATGATTTCCAGTTCTGGCTGATATTAAGAATATCTAAATTCCCTTCATTTCTCCTACTGAATGCATTTTGTTGAAATGCTATTAATAGACCTAGTCCAACCACCACATCTTATACATCATCATATGTTGGAAGTGGGCACATTTGCATTGAGATCAACAGAATGGCATTAATATCAGAAGTTATGACTTATGGCTGTTCTAAAGGAAAGGTACTCATTCTCCCAGACTGGCACAGCTGCAGAAATTGGATAGGTAACTCGACCTTTTCTCACTATCAGCACTTCAAAGGAAGATAGGAAATCTGAAGATTTAGTTTTAGAGTGCATCAGACAGTCAGAGAGGTAGATGGGAATTTGAGACCAGTCTCTCCTGCTGTGACTCATAATTCCATTCTTCATGCTGTGACCCCAGGAGGGAATCTCTCCACCACTACTGGCAAAGCTCAGACAAGACTGGTGCATGATACAATCTGTTAAAAACCATGCTGCAATAAGAGGTTATGTGACTGAACTTAATACCAGAACAAATCTATATTCATCAGGTATTAAAGGCTTTAATTCTTTTTTTTTTTTGGTTCTATTGTCTACCCCTCTGTTACAAAATGATCAGATTAACTTTCCCCAAAAGCCTAATTTCAAGCAGATCATGTAATCTGGCCACACAAACAATAATTGGCCTTTAAACGATGGCAAAAAAATTGAAATGTTCAGTCTTCAGTGTAAAGCGCAAACAGTATTTTGTATTTTTATTACCACAGCAGCTCTCAGACATTCGTGCATATCAGTAATATTAGAGATTTAGAGAGAAGCCCTGCACTTTCGCTGCATGTCTTTGGAACTACTTTCTTCCCCCCACATCATGATGCTTTTATGTATTGTGAATTCAAGACATCACGAAAAGCAAAAGCGAACTGAACAACCACCATTGATAAACATAGGCTTGCAAAAGAAAGCCTCTCTAAAAGCAGTGGGAAGGAATTCTCTCCACTAGAACTGCCATTACCCAGCACTTCTGAACTTTTGTCGTTGATAGATTCCTCCTGTTTGTGGAACCAATTTGCCTGTTCCAAGAATAAATGCATAGCCAAACAGTGGCTATGTGATGGTGAGGATGACTGTGGGGACGGCGTGGACGAGAGCGAGGATGTTTGCGGTGGGTATTATCGTGCGTATCTCAGCAGTGCTAAATGAACACTTTCAAAGCTCAGCGACTGGAGGAATTTAAGTTCCATTAAAATGAAGGGAAGGCGCAGTCTATTTTACCATCCTCTTTAGAACATTACAGAAAACACGGTAGTAAATGTCGCTGGTAAACATTTTCTTAATTGGAGGGAAATACCATCGAACAGAGGGCTCAAAAATTGATGATGTATTTTATAATGATAAAGCATATTAATATGCATATTATTGGACACTATTTTTCATTTGATTTTTTGTACTCACTTCCCCCTTTAATGTCTGTAGAAATATCACAAAGAATATAGTGTTGCATATATTAAAAAAACTATTATATTGGAAAGAGAAACTAATACCGAGTAAGCAAATAGTGTTTAATAAAAAAAAATAACTATGATCATAAGGCTCTGTTAAACTGTAAATGTGCCTCATTTATTTATAAAACAATTTCAAGTATTAAGCACCCAATCAATACTGGAAGCCCTCTTTATGCATTTAAATTAATTTGAACAATTGGGAGCAGCAGTTAGTGTTGTACTGCTAACACCGTTTAATTTCTGCTCAGGCTCCGCGACCTGCGGTCCAGGACTGTTTAACTGTCCAGGGTCGTACGCCTGTGTGCCCAAGCGCTGGCTGTGTGACGGGGAGAGAGACTGCCCTGATGGCAGTGATGAACTGGCAGCTGCTGGATGTGGTACAAATTTTGACTTATTCAATCAGCGTCCCCTGCATGTCAGTGTGATGTTATTGGGATTCATTTGCAGTGCAGTCACCAAGGCTATGTTCAAATTACAAGCCTTATTCTTCTTTTTTTTTTCGGGGGGGTGGGGTGGAGGCTCAGATCAAATATTTTTTTATGATGGTGTGCGTGCAAAATTAAAAAGCCCATTTCAGCTGCATGGCAACACATCTGATATGCATCTCGATGATGGACCACATATGAAAGTGACTCAGATCTCATGTAAAAATAGTAATGTTTATGTTCACACATCTTTGAAAACATCAGATAGTAGCTTGCATTTTAGCCACAGTTACTCAAAATGTGAGAAACTCAGTTCACTTGAATGGGAAATATGTGCCAAAAGAAAACAAAAGGATGACTTGAGATGGCGAGCCTTTCTGAGGAGCCTCCCGTCAGTGGCACTCAGCCTTCATCACTCAGAGCTGCAAGAAAAAATAAGGTTACTATACTAGAGTAAGGTGTTCAAGGCATTGTACGTTTCACGTCACATCAGTACAATATCACATTAGGACAGGCCAAGACGACAGTGCAGTGCGACCACAGCCTGATATTGGCGTCAGTATCGGGCCAATATAAACAGAAAATGGTGGATCAGATATCGGTGGGAAAAAGAAATGAATCTGATCCAGTCCTGTAATGAATCTAGTCTGACACATTGCACTGTGTGGTGGCGTATTGTTGGCTGCATATTTCATCCTGTGGGCTGCTTGAGACTGAATTTGAGCCTTTTACATGCATATAGGAAAAATGCTGGTATGTATTGACTGCATGGGGTCGACTGAGTTATCAGTATTATCAGAAAAGTATAGGGGTATTGTACCACCTCTGATTTAACCTAATAGTTGAAACACAGCCCAGATGTCTTATGTTAGATATGTGCATGATTCCAAAAGTAGCATGTTTTATCTTATTTGATTGGAAAGTGTAGACTGTAGTGTGCTCACATGGCATGCAGATGTTGTGGTTTTTGCTCTATTGAGCGACTTTGTGCTGTAATTGTAGTAGTTAAAGGGTAGCAACTAAGTTTAGCTCCTGGTTCCCGCTTCCAGCACCAAATAACACTTGTGACGAGAATGCCTTCAGATGCCTGAACCAAGCCTGCATCCCCAAACGCTTCGTGTGTGACCATGACAATGACTGCGGGGATGGATCGGATGAGTCAGTCGAATGTGGTGAGCATTATATTTCTCTTTCTCTTTATTACTTTGCTGCTGTAAATGTCACTGGACACTAGAGAGGCCCTTCATATCTTTTGGGTAAGAGAAAATCGAACATCAAATACAAGGTCATGACTGCCTGGGCTTATTTTATTTAAATGATGATCAAATGCAAGACAAGGCAAGTTAGATTTTTTTCAGCATGGAACACTAAAGCTTTGTCTGGGAAAAAGGAAAAAAATGAACATGTGTAAATCAGCTGATTTTAACTCAGCCTTCGATTTCCAGCCCACTTGTGTGCTTTCAGTTCTAGGCTGAGATTACAGGAATGCCCAGATCATGAAATATGTATTCTCACTGGAGTGTTCAATCTATGGCTCTTTTTTTGATGAGGAATTGGAAGTTTGTATTGCGGACTGTGAAAGGGCACCCCTCATTGAGAGGTCATGGACAATGCTGTTCCTCAAGCGCTGACCATGGTCATTACTAAAAGCTGAAAGGGCTGCTGTTTTAACAGTGTTTTTTTAAGATAAGAATTGTATTTAAAGTCCCTATGAGGAGCAACAGGAATTCAGGAATAGAAAATAAGCGAGTGACTCAAGGGTATATTCACACTAGCCAGGTTTTGTTTGATTGACATTTATATGTGCATTCACACAGTTTCCAGGCTCAAAATTACTTTAAAGTCACTGTATTAGTTGATAAAAATGTAATGCTAATGCCTATAAAGACCAATCATGTGAACCTTACAGCTTATCTTTGGTGATGTCTTCAACAAGTGCTTAAAGCTTGTGGCTAACCTTTAAAATTATTTAAAATTATCTACAGTGTAGCTTATTGCTTCTGATTTATTACAGTACACCTACTTAGGAATAGGATTCAGGGATCAATATGGTGCAGTTCAATAACCACATCATACAAAGTATTGGTTGGTGGTGTTTTGCAGTTTGATTAGATTTGCTACGTGGCCAGAGGGTTGTATGAATAGACCTCTGCATCAATATAGATTCATACTATATGTACACACATAGCCCAGTGAAATGTTTTTTAGACATGCAGCTGTTGCTACATTTATATATGAAGTATGGATGCTCTCCTATGGAAGTCTGTATAAAAGTGATTGCAAGTAAAATTGGTCATACAGCTGCACACCCAAACATACATACATGTTCCAAACACCCAGGTGCCGCATGTCACCCTGTACATATACTGCCAAAACATTTACTGTGCAATTTCTATATTTTTATAGAAAACATATTTTTAAACATTCATTTTTAAACATTCAACTGCAATATGAATGTCCCCTAACATAGAAAAACATGATTAGGAAAATAATACTTTATGCATCTCTGGTCATGTGTTTTCCAGGATTTATTCCCTCCTGTATTCTTTCAGTCCCTGTTTGCCTCAATGACAGATCTCTCACTTTTTACTGACACTTCATCAATTATCCAAAATGTGCCCTTGATTTGAGAAAGCAACCACAAACACAAAGCGAATGGATACATTAACTGCAGACACTATTTTTAGCAGGAAGATCAGTGCTTCTGAAGTAGTCACGCTGTGAAGGGAGAGTGTGTCAGCGGGCTAACGGTCCTCTCTCTCGTGCAGCGTACCGCTCGTGTGGGCCAGATGAGTTCCGCTGCGCCGATGGCCGCTGCCTGCTCATTGCCCAGTGGGAGTGCGATGGTTACCCCGACTGCCCGGACCACTCGGACGAACTCCCCCGAAACCTCAAATGCCTGGCTGCCGGTAAAGGGTCCGCAGAGCGCTGGCTGAAATGTGTTTGACTGATGGAAACAAGGCTTGCAGAAACATCTGAGGGAATACAAATGGCAGAGGGAACATAAAAGCGAAGGGCCTGAAGTGAATAAGGCTGACCTGAGGGATGGCATGTTTTTGGCTGAATGCACCCAGCATCTGTAAAAAGCCTTTGAGCCTGCTGGCACTTGCAAGAGTACTTGGAATAACATTTGGGTTTCTGATGGTTTTTTTTCTGCCTTTATGGAAACTTTGCTGCATCAAAGTAGTAAACATTATTCAGTTGAATTTATGTTTTGTCACAAAGCAATTGGTTTTCAGAACAGGTTTTTTCCCCCTCTTCTTCCAGAGAGCCTGTGCAATGGCTCCTTTTTCATGTGCACCAACGGCCGCTGTATATCTGAGACAAGTCTCTGTGACCAGAAAGATGATTGTGGAGACCGCTCGGATGAACAAAACTGCAACGTTAATGAGTGCCTAAATCGACGTGTCAGTGGCTGTACACAAGACTGCCAGGACTTACTAGTGGGATACAAGGTTGGTAGTCATATACTGGAGATTGAACATATGCAATTGTGCTGTTCTTCTTGTGACTGCTTTATGTTGTCGTGGTAACCTCCGTGGAACCCAGTATACATCAAAGAATGAATATTTGAATTATGTTTCATTTACACTCGTACTACATCTGGACTAAAACCACCAAACCGTGGACTGAAAGTGTTTCTGTTTTACATACTCTGTCGACATTTTGACTTAATCCAAGCATACAACTGTGTCACTGGGCTCACTGTTAAAACTATCAGCATGAATTTAGACTTACCCATCTAGCACCATTAGATATAAGCATGATGCAGTCAGCTCTGCTGAGTATCTGACAAGTCAGAGGGGTTGCCTGGATCACACCCAAGCCAGAAATGTCTCGTCCAAGTAACCTATGTCCCATCAGAGCTGTCAGCATGAAGAGGCCAGCTATTGATATAAGACCAAATCCTGTCCAGTATCTGCTTTTTTGATTCGATAAAGAGTCCATTGGAACAGAATTCATTGTCTAGAGACCATTCCAGTGCCAGAGGGCACATAGGTGAAGACCTAGATCTTCAAGCAGTGTGGCGTAAATTGAAGGATCTGCCCAAGACCCCTGGGGCCATGAGCTGAGCTCAAAGTGAGAGAAATCACAAAGGCTGGAAGCAGACCTAATGCACTGACTCAGCCGAAAAGTTTAGAAAGATTTCTAACTTTTAAAATGTTCATAGGAAAAAACAACTGTTTTTCATTCTGCTCCTTAATTAAAAAAATATATATATATTTTTGTCTAAACTTCTTTTTTCAATCATCGGTACTATAGTAGCTAGATTTTTAGGATTAAGAAAGCGTTCTAAATAAAACACCAATTGGACATTTTTGTAGAACCTAGCTCACTAATGACTAGTGAAAGTTAAATTGGTCTTGCCAAAGTGATTTTTGATTTGTTGCAATTTACTAGCTAAAAAACATATTAATTACCTTCCATTATTTTTGACTTGTGTTTCTAGTGTAAGTGCTGGCCAGGATTCCGCCTGAAGAATGATGGTAAAAGCTGTGTTGACATTGATGAATGCTCCTCCAGTCTCCCCTGCAGTCAAACCTGCATTAACACTTACGGCTCTTACAAGTGCTTGTGTGTGGATGGGTACGAAGCTTCAAAACACGACCCCAATAGCTGCAGGTCTCTCTCAGGTAATTCCATCTCTTCCATACCCCGAGGCTTAACCCACAGAGGGCTCTAATGGAAGGTATGCCTTATGTACAAGGTTTCTTCCTTGCCATAGGCTCAAGGTTGTTTAAGAAACAATCACAGATGCTTCCTGACCCTTGTGCAAATACATAAAGAATGTATATAGATAGATGGATAGAAAGATAGGAAGAATGAATGATTAATGTCATGTCTTGCTTTACAATGCCTCCAGCAGGGTAAGATCATTTGGACTTACATCTACCTTTGTTTTTGTTTTTCTTCAGCTGAAGAACCCTTTCTTATACTTGCTGATCATCATGAAATTAGAAAACTGAGTGTTGATGGGTCTAATTATACTCTCCTGAAACAGGTACATCTTTCTCTGTCCTCCGTCATTCTTTTCTGCTTCCTTTGTTGCAAAATAGCATTGACTTCTTGTGAAACCAGCAGCCAGGATTTGTCTGTGAATCAGAATGTGTTACTATAATTCTAAGTAGTAATTCACAGAACAAGCCATGAAACAGAACTGCTAGCACAGTGAAAGCGTAATAGAGTACCAATTAAGAGCGGTGATGACGTGGCTGCGATAACAACACACTAGCAGTTGCTGGTGCTCTTCTTTGAAAAGACTAATTGAAGTCATTAAATGGCGCGCCTTTGCTTTCAAATCGTGTCCACAAATCACAATTTAAACTGTAATATCTTTTTCTAAATGAAGTAGGAAATTCCAGACACCTCATGGTTCCTCTTGGTTTTTGTTTAGAGTTGCTAATATGAAATACAGTAATCCCCTTATTTAAACCTTATTTAATGCATTACCCTCAAATAAAATGTAAAGGTAAATGAATAATCAGAATCAGAACACTTTATTGCTTAAAAAACACTAGCATTAGCGCTTAGCATTAGCAGCGTGCAAAGACTCGCACACAAAAGAAAACGCTGGACTGGTGTCGGTAATACACTTCTGTTCTCAGAAAAATTAGACTGAATCTGCATAAAACTGAGGGGTTTGTTATACATTTTGATGGTAGATTTCTAAAGCCTACATTTTTTTAAAGCCTAAGTTCAATTGGAATATAGCCTAAAAATGATGCATATGTCAGTATTGGCATATGTTTCACCATCTAATAGATTTAAACTAGGTTTGTCGAAGTTACTGCATTAGCAACATGGTTAACACAATATATTATTAACTATCAGGACTTTTAAAGCAATACCACCACACTGGACAGTGCTCACGGGAGACCTAAGGATAAATTAGCAAGCAACAAACTGAAACAAGAACCAGTAAAAACAAAGTGTTCCTTGGTTAAACCACATTCAGGTTCAAGTGAATTCTGTATTCAAATAAAACAAGCGTAAATAATAAATTCTGTATTCAAAAAAATGTTAAGTAATAAATACATTCAGGTGATACTTATGTTGTTATGTAGCTACAACAAAATGCATTGCTTTTTAACCAGAAAAACAATATGTAGGGAAATATGTAAAAAAAAAAATAAGACAATTGTGACATAGTGATGAGTTGCCAGTATTATTTCTCAAACCTAAATCTCAAAACTAAAAACTAAGCTGCGGTAGTTTCTGCTTATTGTACACTGTAGCCTGTACATTTATTGTATTTGTGTGTGAGCGTGTGTGTCACAAATGTGTTGTCATTTTTAAATAAAAATTCATGAATATAATTTTGCATATTGTTAGCGTATTTAAAGAAATCAATTGATTATTTCCTTCTTCTTTTCTTTGAAATTCTGTTTGTTGTATCTATTTTTGATGATTAGCCCATTCAGAGCATGTTCTAATTTTTTAGTTGCCTTGTCTAGAGCTGGTGTCATCAGAGGCAGATACTAAAATTACCATCGAAATGATGATTCCCAG